>JAGKRY010000048.1:0-112270 GCA_020002325.1 Chrysosphaeria jannelii | reverse complement strand
CTTCAAGAAAGAGGACGATGCGATAGAGGCCATACCAATCCAAGACGACCACATGGTACTTGGATGGTGGATGGAAGGAGAAAAGGTATAAGAGATGGGTGGTTTCCGGGGGTAGTAGGAGAAAGGAGGAGGATCGAGATATTGTCTTCTATACGCGAATACAAAGTTACTTCCTTACGTCATACTTTCTACTTCCGCTTTCCCCACTTTTATGTCTTTTGCGCATACTGTCTTAACATGCCCCTAACGGTCACGTGCATGCGTCGGGCATGGCACGGGACAGAGACAGCAAACAACCAACACCAAACCCAACCACTAGAGACATAAAGGTGTGCACTCGTAGAGAAGGGAATGGCCGAGTGCCTTAGGTCACGTAAGGGAGGCGGCACTCACCGCTGGGGTCAAAGCCAGCGGGCGTGACCGAGGTCATCTGAGGTCTCTCTCGGCGATACAGAACGTATCTGTAGAGAGATCCTCCCCAAGGTCGGGAAACCTGGGGAGGTGGCGGGGGTACGTATAATAAATGAATGTGAGAGCACGATTGTCTAGTCTACAATATACTGTGTCCAAACTATATCCTTCCGGTAATCCTTTAGATGCATAACCGCATGTGTGATGCAACTAACTGAACCAACCACAGATCCGGCAACCTAAAAAGTAAGGTATTCGTGCGGTCCCAATACCGCAACTCAATACATACCTAGGTACCTAGGTATGTATTAAAATACTTTTTCCACACAAGCTACCCCCTCGCCGTTGGATCATTCCCAGCTTCCTGGCTTCCCGATAGCTAAGGCAGGCAGTGAGTGATCTGCAACTGCTTAGCAATTTATATTTTCTAAGCACCTGTAAACTCTTTTAAGCACTTGTAACTCTTGAACACTTATAGCCTCCTAACCAGTTATTGGCTTGCTAACTAGTTATAGTTTCTCTAAGCAGTTATAATTTCCCAAACACTTAGAAAACGGGGGTGATTTCAGTGGAAAAAAAATTCATACTTTGCTTACTAAGCAAACGTGCTTCGACAAGCTGAACTCAATTATGTAGACCTGTGATAACATCGATGATAGTATGTATGCATGTATTCTTTGAAATCTTTAATTTGCTGTGATTCCAAAAAAAGATGATAGCATGACGATTGGGGGCATATTTGGTTTTTTTTTTTAAAAAAAGTCACGTGCACGGAAGTCGAGCACATGACTTGACTACCTAAAGCAAACACGCCTTCTTAGTAATGATCGCGGCACGCGTTTTTTCAACGTCAACATGAGCATCACCAAAGCTGCCGTGGTAGATGTGCGTCTGCACTTTTGAGAGTTCTATGCTGACATGCAGAATCTTGGCTTCAGCCAAGTAGGCTTTTCCGGCGGCCTGCAATTCACTCCGTCGTGGGAAAAAGAGCCAAACGTCACGGCCAATTTATTGTCGATTGCTGGCCATCGAGGTCTTTTAGCTGCTGGTGGGCCTGACGGTGTATACATTGCAGCTACAGAAGAGCTCCGAAGCGTTCTGGTGGCTGAAAACGACTCAGGAGAAGATGTGATTGCATTTAAGGGCGCAAAAAAGATTCCGGCTGGTCGAATGGCTCATGTGGCCTTTACAGCTGACGAAAGCATTCTTTTGGTGGCCGAGGAGGGCGGCCCAGTGACGGCATATGCTGTGGATGCGTGGGAGACACCGTTGCATACATTTGACGTCAAGGGCGTGCTCTGTATTGCTGTGAATCCATCGCGCGATTTGGCGCATCTTGCTGCTTTGATCACCGAAGAGGGCAGCGTATACATAGCCAACATATCGGAGAAGACGCTTAAGGGCCCCCTTGCAGAAAATGCCACATGCTTGGCGTGGAGTCGGCTGGGAAAGCAACTTGCCGTTGGGTTTAAAGATGGCCATTTTGTGCGTATGCTGTCCTCTGGTGAAGAAAAAGGGAAGTATGACTATCCCCCCAAGCTTGATGAGGGCGCGCAACTGGTCTCTCTGCAGTGGATTGACAATACGACGTTTATTTCGGTTCACGAAGACAGTAGCCATGTTGGGCATTACCATTTGATCACACGTCCCTCCATGGGCGAAAAGAACACATATACCGCCTTTGAAACACCCATAGAGGCATTTGATATAAAAAGTACACAGCACTACTTTGTGCGGCTGTACGACATGCAGCCCTCGCTCAATGTCGTTGTGGTTGGAGGCTCGTCGTCGAGTGAATCGCTGGGATTAATGGCGAAGTTTGACGGAAAAGACTTGACGTCTGTTTTGATAAGCGAAGACATCTGCAAGGCCACGCTACCAAGCGAGAATATGGATGTGTGTGCCCTTGGCGTGGCACTAGATGTGTCTAGCAGAGAAAAGGTAAAGAATCCAGACGCCAAGAGGAAAATCTCCGAATCCCCAGGCCCCTTGCCATGCATTTTTACTCTGGGCTTCAATGGCTGTCTTGGGGCATGGTGGCTTGTCTACGAGGACCAATTGACCAATGGCCTCATATGGTCAGGAATGGCAACGCCTTCAAATAGCGAGTCTCCCAAAGTGCCAGCAAAGGCCCCATTGGCAGTGCTTTCAGAGCCCATACCTGTAGAAAATCAAGGAAAGGAGACGGAAAAGGCAGCTACAAAAGAACCCAGCACCCTTGAGACTATGCCGCCAATGCCTGATACAAAGCCAAAGTCTAGTCTATCTCGTCCAAAAAAGGCTTCTGGTCTGGCGAGCTCCCACTTTGCTCTAAAGGTAGGCGACTTGAAAAACGAGCCAAAGGACGGAAAGGTAGAGAAAAAAAAAGAGGCATCGTCCCTTGGTGGATTTGGCGGCCTTGGTATCTCTGAAGAGGCTCCTCCCTCCGGCTTTGGCGCCCTTGGATCTGGTGAGTCTATATTCGCACAATCTTCCAAGCCAACCCCACTGGATGGTGATAAAGCTACCCATCTTGGCGAGCCTTTCTCAATGGCAACATCCAAGCCCAGCCTCAAAGGCAATACCGGTAAAGAAAAAGATGATAGTGGTGCTCACCCATTTGCAATTTCTGGTCTCGAAGAGAGTCTTCAAGACGCTTTACAAGACTCATCACTGCCTCAGAGGGCCTCATCTGAGGTGAAGGCGTCGGTTGAGCCCCATCAACCTCTTACTCCTGGGAAACGCACACAATCAACTACGCCCACAATGACGCCTGCGCTAGCCCCGCCTCGTCATAGTGATGCCCCTACCACGCCAAAAGAAGCGCCAGTCCTTGGCCGTTCTAGTGGTAGTCAAGGCTCGCAGGATGCAGATGCTAGCTCTTCTGTAGCGCCGGATTCGGGCAAGGGCCGGAAGACTAGCACTTCCTTCATGTCCCACATCTCCCCAGCTCACAACTTCCCACCGGCATCTGCACTGCTGACAAGCCGTCCATCGGCCGAGCCGTCAAATGCGAAATCGGTTCTGCCCACTTCGGGTGCTTCTGCGTTCGACGCTGACATGTTCAAAAAGCCGTACATATTCTCCAATATTAGTAGTGATGAGGACGAAGACAACAACGCGCCAGCATGGAGAACACAAAGCAAAAAGAAAGGCTCTGGAGTGGGCAAGAGGAAGGGTTCCTTCCGTAAGCCTAGAGCGCTTATGGAAGAGGACGAGTCCAATAAATCAGTGGATTCTGATGAGGATGAGCAAACTGAGGGTCCTTTTGAGCTTGACGATGAGGGCGAACCTTTTCATGGAGGCTCTGGTGGTGGGTCAGGCGTTGAAGAAACGGAAAATGAAGAGAGTAGCGAAGAGTACGAAGTTGTTGAAAGAGATGATGACAGCAGCCATCCTCAGCACACGCCTCTTATGTCCTTTGATTCCAACGCTGTATCTGCTCGCAACAGTCCTCCACGGCTAGTCTCTGCTACTCTCAGTGTCAACGGAAAAGCAATGGACCGACGCACGGCACAAGCACCTGGTTTTCACAGGATAGACGAGGCCGAGATAGAGCGCCAGCGTCTAATGGTCGAGCAGGCCCGTCGACTGGCCGAACTGGAACGGGAGCGTGCTGAGCGTCTAGCAGAGCTAGAGCGTGAGCGATTGGTTGCCATAGACCCATATGACACCCTTGAGAGCGAGCTTGATGTCCCCTTGGAGCCCACGACACAGCTGGCAGAGTGTGTCTATCTGCTGAGCATTGACGAAATCAGTCAAGCGGGGGAAGACCTGAGTGCCCAGGTGGAGGCTCTGTACCGCGACATGCAGCGCATGGTGCTTGTGCCCAAGGTCAATACACGCAACCTGGCAGCCTTTATTGCTGGCCAAGCAGGCCCACGGAAGAGCGAGGAAGACTTGGTGGAGGCCGGTGCCTGGCTGCTTGGCGATATTGACACCATGGCAGCCATGGTTGGTCGAGACCTGCCCATGCGGCTGCACCAGTCGCGTCTCGGCCATGCCGACGTGGTGGAGCTGCGGTCCGCGGGCACTGCTTTGCTACGGGAGCTTGCGCGGTTGCGGGTCCTTCACGACAGCGTCGAGCAGACGAAGCAGTCGCTAGAACGAGACGATGGCACAGATGTGGATGAACCACTGTCTGCGGCGGCAGCTGCCCAGCAGAACGATGCCCGCAAGGCGTACACAAAGCTGATGGGTCGTCTTGTCGAAGCAGAGCAGGCGGTTGTCATGCTGCAGACGCGTCTGGCGCAGTCCCGTGTGCCCGTCACGGTCGATGCCGTGCTGCGGACCATTTCGCGGATGACGGCCATGGCGGAGAAGCGCAGTGGCGAGCTGACCATCCTCGAGATGCAGATGCAGAAGGCTGGTCCGTTACCGTCGACGCCGCGTAAAGCGCTGCGGTCGTCGATGCTCTTTTCGTCGGTGCGGTCAGGCACGTCGACGGCAGAGACGCCGCGTAAGAGGACAATGATTGACGAGTCGGAAAAGCATGTGCTGAGGGAGAAGCGCAAGCAGCGGAAGCGGGCCCTGTTGCGGGTGCAGGCGATCCAGCAGGCCGAAGGGGGGCATTATATGAAGCTATAGTTTCTATTCAATCTATCTTTTCTATTGTAGCATGCCAGCAATCATGGCGAGTCTCTTTCGGCATTGACGGCGTCTTGAGAGGTAGGTGTCGTTGAGACGGGGGGCGGCGGGGGGAGGTGCCGGGGAGTGTGCTGCTTCGATGGCGTCCAGCCTGGTGCTTGCTTTGTAGAGGCGTTTCTGCATGGACTGCATGGATGTGAGAACAGACTGCAGGGAGATGGGCTGTAGCTGGAGACGAAGATGGAGGAGAGCAGACTCACCCTGCTGGATGAGGTGCAAGAGATGGCGGTAGAGCACAGACGCATATTCTTTCTGTGGGGTGAGTCGATCGTAGTGGGCAGGCTGTCGGATTAGACGGGCTTTTTGGCGATACAAATGGTCGACGCTTTTGGCAAGGGCATCAATGGGAATGTCAGTGGGATCGAGTAGTGGAGGTCGTGTAGGGAGGGGAGGGGGGTCAAGAGAGTGGTTGGCGATGTAGGCATGCAGTTGCCGATGGTTGGCTTTAATGGGGAGGAAGAGACTGTCAAGATGAAGAATCAAGTGCTCCACTTGGTTGGCGAGGGATATGGGTGGGGTTTGTTGAATATCGACAAAAAAGAGGCATTCGGCGAGCATGTGGGTAGTGACAGGCTGGTCGAGCAAGCGTTCCAAGACGTCAATGTAGTGCTCTACAGTCTCAACTTCAGTTGGATGTTCGGTATCATTTTCACCCAATCCTGCTATAGAGGTCTCTTCATGATAAGAAGATGAGATTTCTTCTTGATGCTCTCTAGCATCATTGGAAGTAACTGGACTTGACTCCCTATCGGGAGTTTGAGCGCTCTTTACGATCCTTACCACCCGTTTCTTTTTCATAGATGGCAAACTTACGTCCCATCGAGTATGTCTTTCTCTTCTCCTCGACATCCGGATGGGCATTTTCTTAAGCGTCTCTAATACCGTCATTTTAAAATTCACATGGGACGGCTCTCCAGTCTCTTGTGCCATTTCTTCTTCAAGTCCTTTTATCATATCATCTGGACTCGATATAGCTGACGATATATTTGAGCTCATGTCATGGTCTGCGAATTGACCGGCATACGTATATAAGTTTAATGGTGACGCATCGTTCATTTCCACTTCAATGGGCTCAACTTCCGTATCGACCATCAAGTCATCGTTATGATCTTGTGGAATTTCTGTCTGAAGATGTTCAGCCGCCAGGGAATCTAAGGAGCTGTCAGACATCTCTTCATCTTCATCAACGCCTTGTTCCGTTCTATTTTCCTTTTCCATTAGAACTAGAGGTGGGGTTGTTTCTAGCGATTTTGGCTTCAAAAAAGAAGCATACTCTACTAGGGGCACTTCCTTTACGACTTTTCTCAGTCGCTCTAGATCGTCTTTCTTTCGCAGCAGGTGCAACAGTGACATCTATTGTTTTCTCCTTTTCCGGATCATTTGCCTTTAATCGTCCGGCCTTCTGCCTGCTATAAACCCTTTTGGTAATAGTAGCACTGCGTAGAGGGTTGATGGAGCCCACAATCTTGGACGAGATGGGCGCATTCACTGGCGCTGTTTGAAAGGAAATTAGATCGGTCGGTGCATTTGTATTCTTTTCAGGCTACCAAGACGAGGTAGACGGTTGTTCTTTCTCATTTGTTTTCTTTTCTTTGTTTAGGTAGCGCTACGGCCTATCACATGCAAATGTGAAAGGCTTTCCTCTTTTTCTTTCACGACGATTAGCTATGTTTTGAAAAAAATTATAATTAAATGAGAAAATGACAATGTACTATATAACGAGACAATAAAAGAAAGCCACTCCTGTGGATATATCGACACCACAGGTGTATTATAGGGGGACATCTTCCTTTTCATAAGAGGTAGATGAACTAGTTTGGCATTGCCAACTAGGCTGGCAGAAAGGGGATCATATCTGTTGAATGAATCTGATAAAACTAACCAAAAAGCCAAAAAGGATGTCGTCTTTGGGACGAGTTGTGTCAAGAAGCATCTAGAGCAAAAGTCAATGTCCCTTCTGCGAAACATATCAAGTGAAAATTAGTTTACATCGACCCTAAAGACGATATGGACGAGGTATAGCCGGATGGACTACCGTCCCCCAATGAAGAGGGCACATCGGCATTGTCAAACCCATTGTCAAACCCATCATCAATCATTACATATCGGACCTTCCTTCTAGGTTCTACTGGGTTAGAAAAGACTCTTTGTTTACATTCTCAATGAACATACTTTCGTCCGCGGTAATTTCGTATCCGCTTCGTCCAAAATTCACTAGACCGGAAAATTGGTAAACAATATGCATACTGTACACAATTTTTTGTGGCTAAAAGGCGGCACCACCACAAGAGAATAAGAATAGTGAATTCAACATCTTTTCATTGTGAATATTGGCTTCCATTTTTATAAGCTAGAAGATGAGATGTATTACCATGTACTTCTTTTAATGATGCAATGAGTACCCATAAATCCTGTTCAGGTCATACCAAAACTAAGGCACTGAACAGACTCAAAGAAAGGAAGTTGCCAAAAAGAAAACAAAGCATAAATTGATCAATCACTGAGCTTGTTTTTTTTTTAAAAATATTGCATTTGGTTCTAATACCATGATGGTAAATTAAAGAGAAAAAATCTACGGAATCTGCTTCATGACAGAGGCGCAAATCTCCAGCTGTGAGTGCTGCTTGAGGTCCATGGCAGCAAAAACATGGTCCATATTGGACGTAGGTGGCGCGGTAAAGATGCCATCGCTCTTCTGGCCCAGAGGGAATGATGGAAAGTTCTTCTTCACCATCTCACGAAGCTCGGCCCACGAGGTAAGAGGACCATTGGCAATAAACTCAGTCACTTTACCCTTGGGCTGCAACTTTGTCGTGGTAATAGCATTGACGTGCATGAATGCAACGTCTCTAACATCCACAAAGCCAGCAGGCAGAAGAGGCTCGGGAGACTGGAAGCTGTAAAGGTACAATTGGTTGACAGCCTTGGGGCCCTCTCCAGGTGCAAGCGTGCGGTCGTGACCAATGACAAAGTAGGGCAAGATGGAGATCACGTCAAAGGAGGGCTTCTTGGCGGCGACCCAGTCAATGGTGGCACGGTGAGCCAGGACCTTTGAGATTTGGTACTTGTAGACGTCTGGCATAATGTCAGGAATGGGCGCATCAACGTCCACGGCGATCTTGCTGTTGTCACCAATCTCGACGGCCCAGCCAGGACGCATGGCAATGTCAAGAGGGGCGTTGGAGTAGAAGGAGGCCGTGATGATGACACGCTTCACACTCTTGGATACATAGGCAGCCTCAAGAATGGCCTTTGTGCAGTTGACAGCAGGGTCAATGTAGCCAGTCTTGAGATCCACATTGGTGGCGGGCATGGGAGAGGCAATGTGAAGGATGTAGTCAACGCCAACCAGGGCCTTGGCCAAGAGCTCAACATTGTCAATTTCAGGAATAACGACAAACTCAGCAGAGGCATTGGCAGGGAGGCGAGACCGGATGGCAGCCTCTTGTTCAGCCTTTCGGATGGCTAGACGGACACGGTAGCCCTTTTCAATGGCCTGGTAAACGGTCTCTGAGCCAATGAAGCCCGATGTACCGGTAATGAAGACGAGAGAAGACATTGTTGTGTAAAGATTCGATGGATGGTTAATTTTTACGACCTTGCCATGGGAAGAATGCATAGCTTATATACTTTTTTGTCTGGGCTACATACATACATACATCCAATATTTCAGGAAGTTTCTATCCTTTGATATCATCATCATCCATCCAAAGAGCTGCGACCATCACTCATCCAACCTGCTTTGCTATGACATAACAGCCCCGCATAAACTATGTTCACTAATCCCGAGCTACGTTTATCATTTCCTTTGAAAGACAGATGGAACCCATCACTAATCAGTAAATCAAAGAAATACTCTACATGCCCATTACCAAGCATGTTGCTTTCATTTTTTATGGGCCATGATCACGTTTCGCGTTTTTACCATTTCAAATCCAACAAAAAAGCGCAACAGGAGAAAGAGCTTCTAATGTATGTACATCTGTATCTTTTTTATGGGCCTTCTTTTCCTAGCATTCCAATTAAGGTTCAAATTAGAAGTTTATAAAATATGAAAATTATGAAAATGTGATAACTCTTCTCACCATTGCTCTGTAACACCTTTCAGTTCCGTCTATGGCAGTTCTGCATGTATAACTCTTGCAAAGTCTTTTCTTTCATTTTTTCTCTGCTGTCGAGACAAATGCCGGATAGGCTGCGTTAACTACAACGGCGATCAAAGGTCTAAATGTCGGATTTGGGGAATCTGCAGGGCACGGATTCCGACTGCCCCAACAGAACCTCAAAGTCGCAGGTCTTCGGAGATAATAACAGATGAGAGTTTTTATTATAAGTTTACTACATAAAGGTAAGAAAACGCAAAGAAATCCTACTCCTGAACAGCTACAATGAAAATCCTCTTGAATGGAATCAAAATGGTCCCATCAACCCGAGTTTCAGCGAGCTCGTTTAGACGCTGTTCATAGGCATCCGTAAATTCCTTTTTCATTTCATCATTGAGGAGCTTGTCTGTAAATGGAAGTAAGCCTGCACCCTTAACCCAGTTGACAATATCATGAGTGCTGTTCATTTTATGGTTATAAATGGTGTGCCAGATATCAACATTCCGACTAACTGGCCGCAATGCATCGTAAAGGGCACCCACGGTGTCAATGGGAGGCCGCTCCACAAAGTTGGTAAACAAGGGGACCCAGGGTGCATCTTTGGATGCTTCTGTTTGGCCATTAGCGACTTCTCGCATGGCTGCATGTGTCCATTGTGCCAGTGTATCTGGCATCTGAAGAGCAATAACACCACCGGGTGCTAACATATTGAAGTAGCGAAGAATCGTTGGAATACGCTCTTCTATCGGCAGCCAATGGAAGGCAGCATTAGAGAAGAACAAGTCAGGTACTGTTTCCGGCGTAAAGTCGGCGATATTAGCAACTGAAAATGATATATGAGACAATGTTTGCGCGGCCTTGGTTACCATATTGGGTGAACTATCGATGCCAGAGATGACGGCAGTTGGGAACCGTTCTTGAAGAACAGCCGTTGAAGAACCAGGGCCACAGCCTAGGTCAATGATTCGAAGGGGGGGTTTAGTGTCCTCTTCAAAGGAAGAACGCAATAGACCGCCGAGATAAGGTACACGATTGATAAGTTCATGAGCAGGACGAAGTCTTTCATCTTGAAATAGTAAATACTGCGGGGGTGACCATTCTCGAGGCATGTTTATAATGAAAAGCTGTGCTGGTTGAAAAGTACTTTTTGCAAAAGTAAAGGAATATCAGCGTTTAAATAGGCTTCTTACGGTTAAATTCTTTCTTTTGTTGACATGTTTATTTTCCTTCGATTTGCAACCTTACTTTATGAACCGTGATAAAATAATAGAAAAGTTCCCAGTTTATGTCCATACAAAAGAAAAGGGCTAGAGTCATGCGAAGCCTTTGAGATATTGATTATGTCAGAGACCATACTAAGCTGCGCCATGCCTTCTTCTACTACATAATAAAAACTTTTACAGGTCTTTGGTCCCACGAGCTTTTCTTGCCACTTCGATAGGCAGCCCATGGAGACTATTTGTTTGCAGAATAATATTACCAGATGATTTAGAGCCAGTCACCAAGGTAATGACGACCGAAGATGTCACCGGTCTTACATCTCTAATCGACCTATGTAACTACGTAGTTTAGAAACAGTGGCCATTCTATCCATGATAGCCGTACTGTGATTTTGGCTGGAGACATTCTAATACGACACACCTCACACGTCACATAACGTCAGCCACATCCGTAGATCACGTGATGTCTGAAAGTACAAAAGTAAATTCGGACGTTGACTAGTACGTACGGCCATAGACGCTGGAAAACACGGGATCCCGTCCGCTCTCCCTTAGTCAAGCCAGCGATCGGTGGTAAAGTAGCCAGGTGGGTGACCACTGGCGAACTCCCGCTGCTGTACGTTCCTTTTTGCTACCATTATCCACCATTTCATTTTTGAACTTTCAAGTTCAGGCATGCTGCTACATATTAATTGCAAAGACAGAAATGTATGCACACGTTTTGTAGATGCTCTTATTGTATTTTTCCCAAGTGTTGCTCCATTTCCAACCATAAAAAAAAGAATGAGCTATGATTGCTCATCGATAATAATGTCCTTGATGCACAGGACGGTATAGTGCATCTTACTCCTGATTGTCTTCACCTTTCGGTTCCGCTGCTTGGTCTTGAGCTTCGTCCGCATTGGCTCCGACTCAACGCCCATCACAACGGCACTTACGCGTGCCCCTGGAATGTAGGGGAGAGGGCCACTGCCAAACTCACTCTTTACTTTTCCCGTGCCAATGGCCGTCACGGTCCGGCTGCCCATTGTGCTAACACGGTCGAGGCTCAGCTCGTCACCGGCCTGGACGCCCGGCATTCGGAAAGGCAATCGAAGGCGGTCGCCTGGCGTCACGAGATATGGCCGTCCGTGGATCAAAATAGTTGCATACACATCCGGGTGCGCATTCGCACCAGCAAGACCAATCGCAGCAGTGGGCGATGCTGCCGGAATGACTTGTGATAAAGTGGACGGCGTCACAGAAGGCGTCTCTATCGCTTTAATCGATTGCCATCTCTGCGTAACGCCGGCGCATAATGGTCGCATTGCCAGCGCCACCTGTGATATCACAGTCCGATTTGACGAAAAAATCGCCCTTGATGAAAACGGGACGCGCATGCTCGCCATCATTTCAGATTTCCGAAGACGATGAAAAATTGTGATCTAGGCTTAGTCATTCACACTGGTGGTTTTAAAGTGGGTCGCTTTAGAGACAACTTGCGAAATTCAATGGTGAGTACAGGCAGTCTATACACGCTATAATACGCTGTTTTCAATGTCTTTATGGGTTCGAATTTACTTTTTATTCTAGTACCTCTTAAGGTTGGAGAACTATAATTTATTGATCTCTATTGTCACCAAGCATATCACTTCTTGACTTCAGTATATGGGCCATTTCTCTTCGCTATAGGTATTGCATTAGAAATATATTACAAACGTTCATCTTCTCGTGACTTACCAACCACCTTTCCTTGTTTGCTGGGGTTACTGGCACATGTGCAAACAGTTATTGTATCACTACTAGACGAAGAACTTCCACAAGTAGCACAATTTCCAGCACTCTTTGGCTTTGATTTTCTACTATTTTGTTCTTGGAAACGAGAAAGAGCCGTTTTTTTATTAGGAGGGTTGTCCATTTTGATTTTCTTGCAGTTTAAAGTGTGATTGTACATGAGGAGATTCCCGGCCTTTATATATACTTTTTTTACCTCTAAAATATTTCTTTCCTGTTGTTGCCTCTAGGCAGAAAGACTCTGGAACTATATGCCTTCAGGCAAAATGTGTTATTCTCATCTTCCTAATACTTACAATTACTATCGGGTACTATGGTTATAGCTTCCAGCCAAGATTTATTGTTTATCGCCATCTTATTCCCGGGAAACTAAATATTATGAAGGCAGTGTGCATATAATAAGAATTTGGACATAATATTACGATGCTAGGCATTTAATTACCATGAAATCAAAATCCGTCTAGTTTCAAGGACGGAAGAAGCGCCAATCAACACATGCAGTACTACATAATTTTATCCTGTTGTACCTCTTTTACTGCTTCATTCGCTGTATGCGTATTCTAAGCAAGACTTCAGATTTTGTCTGCCTATTGAAGGCATCCATTATTAATGGTTGAGCCAAACCGTGAAGGGGACCCACTCGAATACGAAAGTCTCACTGTTCTATGTAGCGATTGCTACCAAAAGGTAGCAAAGATACCATGTTCATCTCACTATGCATTAAATCTGTGTAAATAGGTCCAAGATGTTGTATGATAAATAGTGAGCGCAGCCATTCATGTCACATGATTTTAATACTCGAATCATGCACTTCCATTTCCAAACGGCCAGACTTTTCCATAAATCCATGGACTCATCTAGAGCCTACCCGGTGACGATGGCTTGGCAAGATGCCAGCGGTGCCAATTATTTTAATGTAAAGAGATACATAGAGCTATATATTAAATTTGCTTTTATCGCTGCTCATTCTGACAGAGTGTGCTTGCCTTTGGATTAGTGCAAACTGTTGCGCTACACGAACAGGTATTAATGCATCCACCTAGTTGGATAAAACTGAAATGAAACATGGAATTCCAACTATGTAATTTACCATGGCTATGGTTACTGAGCATGGGTTGACCGTCTTCTCCCATGCGTTTTGTACAGCCATTGAGACATGGGTGACACATCTCCGGGTTTATACAAGGAGAGGGAATCATGAACATAGAAGTTTCTTTAGGGCGTAATGGTCAATGTACTGTTTTCTTTGATACTGATTGTAAATTTATGCCTTAGACACAGGAACCCAGGCTCAGACCTTTTAACCAAATAGGCCCTACACTGCGTTCTACTTGAGCCAAATCATCCGTTCATTCTGTTTTTGAATACCCTGTTTTGTGTTTAGCTTTGTACTGTAGTTCCGATGAGTCCAGGACGCAGGCCATGCCACACATTACGTCCTCACTACCTCATGATTGATCAACCCAACGTATACATAGGTAGTAGACATTATACCAACCGTGGAGCAGGATCCAATAACCACCTTAAATATGGGCAATACGCATGTCCATTGCATTGTTTAGGCTTCTGATTCTGTTTATTAGATCATCAGCTCTCTTTCCTTTTTTTGTAGAAAGTTGTTTTATTTCTTTCAAGCATTCCAAAGATGCATACGACTTAATGAAGAAATTTATTGGTCTCTATCGTCATGAAAACGTCCTCTAGCTCTATATATAAACTACACATACTCCTAGAACGTATAGATGAATATCTCCCGTTAAGAATAACTTACTGTTTTCCCTCCTTATCCTTTGAGGTGGTCTTATTGAAACGAACACAATTTGGTGAGCAAACCTTTATAGATTCGTCATCAGTGGGATCAGTGCATCCACAAAGCTTGTAAGGTTTTTTCAGAATTTTCCCTTTGTCTATTTTAACGGCAGCCTTGTAAAGAAGATCCAAGTTTTTTCTATCCTCACTTTTGTCAGACATCTTTGTTAATCTTTGTTAATTCTCGAGTGCTTCTGAATGCCTTTTTAAATTTCGAATTATGATTGTAATTGAAGGAGAAAGTCCTTGGCCTTTATATACCTTGAAATTTTATATTTTTCTATTTCAAGGATTCTCTTATTTCCATCTCGATATGAATCAGTTGGAAGAAAGCCTCGAGCGATCTGTTCTTACAACCAGAATAACTACCTCGCTGGATTTTGAATGCCTCCCGGCCTATTGAGTATAGGATTAGAACCACCTCGTCACGATCGAGGCGTTATGTATTATGTTTTTTTGTCAGCTTACTTTTACCCAACTACGCATATTACATCTTCAATCAATATGGAAATGTATTTTCCCTGAATACAAAACGCCATAAGTAAAGAATAACGAGAAAACCAACCTCATACACATTCGATTGTAAATCGTATTAGGCCATAGGGACTGATCGCGGTGGCTAGGGGCTAGGTAGTATCATGCGTCGCTGGGCTGCAAAAAAATACTATGTACATGATGCTAATTTTCAAATCTTTCTACAGATTACATTCTATTATAATTACATGTAGAGGGGCATACTATAAGGACCGATTCACTCCAAAGAAAGAATATCTTATATCTCATGATGGGTCATGGTGCTCTTGTCCTACACCGGCTTCCGTCCCAATAAGACTGTCATATGGAAGTAATTGAGCGGCGAATGCAAATATTCCATGATGATAGTATTAGGCACGTATTGCTGATTCTTACTTATCACACAGACCTAGTTCTTGCAGAATCGGATAGAAATTCTATATTTGCCTACAGACAAACAGAGCTTATTTCTCCAACAAGATCTTTCCTTCATCGAATCCTATTAGAAGCTTTTTTTTTTGCCACTCTTAGGTTTCTATATAGGATTTCAAATTTTGGCTTTCTATAATCACAATGATGGCCGTGAAGTTATTCCTCTATGCCTCCCGATGCAGGTGACCATAACAGCTGCCTGTTTGGATACGTGGTCACTTTGATTTGTTGTTGATAATGGTAGAAGTAATGATTAGACTGTAATTTATTGGACAAAAAACTAAACAGAGACCGCGGCATCTCCACTGGTGGGTCATAGGTTTGAAGGATGGGCTATCCTATTGTAATGTCTCCATGCACACATTGTAAGCGTCGCCAGGACTGTTCTCGCCACAGTCAATGCGACAGTTCGATTGGTCTCCAGTACCACACCCCCGGGGCGGCTTCGTCTTCTTGAGGAGAGTGTTGGAAGGTTGGTGATTATGGACTCATCAAGAGACGCTCATAACACGGTAAAATGGTTCTTGAAGGCGGTGTTAAAAAGGTGAAGGGCGGTCGACGTCCTCTTGCCAAATAGTTATCCGGCTCAGGCGTTATCAAAAACTGCGAGTGCTATAGTCCCAGACTATTTCTCCGTATAAGATTGTTGTGACGCTCTAGGCGAAACAAAGTGGCCAGCCAAGGAAGAAAGTAAAAAGTGCTTCATCAAGAAGAAAAGAAGAGCCACAGGCTTGAATGTAATCAATACATGATGGAAGAATGATGATGATTTTTGTGAGTGGAAACCTGTCTTCCTTTTATCTCATTCAAGTTTGCCTCTTACAAAATCGAACCGAGGCCAGGGCGTCGTTGGCCTCATTTCATCAAATGAGCTCAATATTGCCCTTTTTTTCTTGTCTCGCAAGACTCGACGAGGAGAAAACGAGAAATTTCATCGGAATGAAGGGAGAGGAGGGATGCCTACGTCATATGTAGCTCCCACAAGTTTTATGAATCTTTTTCAATTTTATTTATGTAGCATCTTCTTCGATACTGGGTATCCGGTTGAAAAGGACTCTCCCCTAAACAAAAAAAAAAACAAAATAAAAACAAACAGCCACTTCTTCTTCTTTTCTGTCACCAATTTTCTCGCTAAACCAAATGTTGAATGCTCCGTAAACCCAAACGCCGATGTTGAAATCAAATCATTGCCATCATCATGTTGAAAATATAAAAATCAAGAAAAAAAACGCATACAATACAAAAATACTCGGAAGGGTTGATATCTTCCTTTTTTAGTTCTTGCTGTATTGCTCACGGAAAGCCTTTGCAGCTTCCACCATGTTGGCAAGAGCAGCCTTGGTCTCGGGCCACTTGCGTGTCTTGAGACCGCAGTCAGGGTCGATCCAGAGCTGCTCAGGAGTCAAGAACGCAAGCATCTCAGTAATGCGGTCCTTAATCTCCTGCGTGCTGGGGACACGGGGGGAGTGGATGTCGTAGACACCAGGGCCAATGTGACGGGGGTACTTCTCGTCAACAAAGACCTTGAGAAGTTTGGCGTCCGACTTGCTGTTCTCAATAGAAAGAACATCGGCGTCAAGAGCAGCAATGGCGTGGAAGAAGTCCTGGAACTCGGAGTAGCAGAAGTGGGAGTGGATCTGCGTGACGTCTGTGACATTGGTGGTGGCGAGACGGAACGCCTTGACAGCCCAGCCAAGGTAGGCCTCACGCTCCTTGCCAGCACGAAGAGGGAGACCCTCACGCAGAGCAGGCTCGTCGACCTGAATGACACTAATGCCCGCCTTCTCGAGGTTAGACACTTCGTCGCGGAGAGCAAGGGCAAGCTGCTCGGCCTGGACGGACTGGTGGACATCGTCACGAGGGAAAGACCAGCGCAAGCAGGTCACGGGACCAGTAAGCATACCCTTCATGGGCTTGTCAGAGATGGACACGGCGTACTTGGACTCCTTGACCGTCATGGGAGCAGGACGGGAAATGTCACCAACAATGATGGGGGGACGGACGCAGCGGGAGCCGTAGCTCTGAACCCAGGCGTGTGTGGTGAAGGCATAGCCGTCCAGACGCTCGCCAAAGTACTGGACCATGTCGTTACGCTCTGGCTCACCGTGAACGTAGACATCGAGGCCAAGTTCCTTCTGAATGTCAATAACATCCTTAATCTCCTTCTTGATGAACTCGTCGTACTGCTCCTCCGTAATCTCGCCCTTGGTGAACTTTGCCCGCTGCAAACGGATCTCCTGTGTCTGGGGGAAGGAACCAATGGTGGTGGTAGGGAACAAAGGAAGCCTGAGCTTCTCCTCCTGCTGGGCAATACGGGTAGGGAACTCGGACTTGCGGTTGTAGTCCTCCGGCTTGATCTGGGCCTGGCGCTCCTTGACAACAGGGTTGTTGGTGCGCTTGGAGGTGGCACGAGAGTTCATGGACTTCTCGTTGGCCTCAAGCTCGGCCTTGACGGAGGCAGGGCCCTCAGTGACGGCCTTGGCAATGATGGCCACCTCGACAGCCTTCTCGCAAGCAAAAGAGAACCAGTCAGCAATCTCAGCGTCAAGCTTCTTCTCGCTGGCAAGAGTGTGGGGCGTGTGGAGGAGGGAGCTGGACGTGGCCACAATGACACGGTCCTTACCGAGCTTCTGCACAGCAGCCTCGACCTTTTCAATGGCCTTCTTGAAGTTGGTCTTCCAGATGTTACGGCCATCGACGACACCAGCAGAGAGGATTGTCTTGGGGCCAAGGGCAGCAATGACAGTTTCGGCCTGCTCTGGGTTGCGGACAAGGTCAATGTGGACGGAATAGACATTCTTGGGGAGGACGTCAATGTTGTGGACAATGTCGCCAAAGTAGGTGGCAAAGACAAGGTTAGGGAGGCCAGAAGCAGCAGCAAAGTGGTCATAGGCCGTCTTGAAAGCAGCCTTGGTCTTCTCGGGCAAGTCAAAGACCATGGCAGGCTCGTCAATCTGGACAGCCTCGGCACCGGCAGCCTTTAATTTGGCAAGAAGCTCGTCGTAGACAGGGAGAAGCTTCTCCAAAAGATCAATGGGATTGACCTTTTGGTCACGGTCGGCCTTGGCCAAGTGGAGGAACGTGACAGGGCCCACAAGGACAGGACGGGTGGCAATGCCAGCCTCCTTGGCCTCGAGGAACTCAGCAACAGCCTTGGGGTTCTCGGCAAGCTTGAATGTCTGGTTGTCCTGCAGCGTTGGCTTGACGTAGTGGTAGTTGGAGTCAAACCACTTGACCATTTCGAGAGACGGCAGGTCAACGCCGTCCTTCTGGTGGCCACGACCAAGGGCAAAGTAGGTGTCAATGGCATCAAGACCAGCCTTGGTGTAGCGCTCAGGGGCAGCACCAAAGTCCACAATGTGGCTTAGCACCTGGTCGTAGAGGGCAAAGTCGTTGGAGGGAATGATGTCAACGCCAGCCTTCTTTTGGACGGTCCAGTGAGCAAGACGAAGACGCTTGGCCTCGGCAAGAAGGTCAGCCTGCGAGAGCTTACCACCCCAGTCTGTCTCTGTTAGCATCTGCATTGTTTGTTGCTTTGGAAAAAATGAAAAAAAAACTACATACAAGCCTCGGTGGCCTTCTTCAGGTCACGGTTAACACCCATGCGGGGGAAACCGAGAATGGATGACTGAACCATTTTTGGTATCTGGATATGAAAGAAGACTATTGTCAATACAAAACGAGCCTTTCACTGCAATCTAATCTTGCACCTACAAAAAAAGGGAAAGGAAGGGGATGAAGAAAAGACAAAAAAAAGTGGGAAGTGCAGTCTTTTTTAACAGACGGAAAGAACCAGTTCAAAACTTTACGCTAGTGCCCAATGAAGGCGGTGAAGACCCTGGGGAAACCGCCGAATCGGCCAGAGCTTCATTTTTTTTTTAAAAAAAAAGAGAAGCCAGTCGTTGCTTCCAAACGTCCCAACTCTACAGCCTTCCCCTGCCTATCTACTTGATCATGATTCATCAATTGTGCTACATGGACTATAAACGTTGCTTCTCAATCATTTTGCCATTCTCTTCGTCGCAACATGATGCCAATTTTTTAACAAAAAAGAAAAAAAAACGAATAGCGGGGCAGAGATGGCGCGATCAACGTTTTTTGCCACCATTGTCGGAGTGAGAGCAAGAGGCAGGAAACTCGATGGCTATTCGCTCCTGCCATCTCAAAGCTTTTCTATTTTTTTTTTCTGCTGAATCTAAAATTGGCCAATAAGAGCGCTTCTTTTTGCCCAATTCTCGACTGCCCCTCCATCCAGTCCAAGTCTCAAGTCGAGGCTTGTGAAGAATAAAAAGGTAAAAAAGACGAGAAATTGTCTTGTCAAGGTCTTCGAACCAGACGTAATGTCTTGAAAAGTATCATGTTGCCGTGGGCGTAAAGGTAGGAGACTGCGGGGTCGGAGGTTCTGCCAGCCTCCCACTTAAGCGATCCACATGTGCAAAATCTCGTGCAACAGCCCCTCCAAGTTCCCTTACAGCCCAATGCTACCCTCAACACTTTATCCTCCCAGTAGAATCTGCTCATAAACATGTGGCTCAACACTTTTGCAAAGAACTTGTTGCAGTGCGGCTTTACTTTGCGCCAGGGCCGTGGCCACACCGTCCACCTGCTGTAAATTGCTTTTTATGCTCTCCATATGACTTCCTAGTTGGGTGACAACGGGTGCCATCTCCTTCTCCACAGTCTTCTTGTTAGAAAGCGGTGAACGTGGGAATACGAATACGATTATACTCACCTCAAACGGGTTAATAACTATCGCGTTGGACTTTGTCATCTCCATTGTTGAGTCTCCTTGGAGAATTTGCTCCTCTTCCGTTGGCGCCAGGGCGTGCGATTTTCTTGTCCGTTCTCTCCATGTCCGCATCTCCGCCTGTGCATTGACTTCCAATTGTCGCAGTATGGCGTAATCCTTTTCCAGGGCCGCCTCTTCGCGTCCCAGTTCCTTCTCGAGTAATCGTACGGAATGCTGCAGTGGGTTCAATTGCTCCTCCAGCTCCTGATACCCTTCCATTGCATATTCAAAGTCAAAGTCTACTTCAACACCAGCCCCCTTTTTTCGAGTTGACTTTGTCGCTTGCATGGCGATTGTGGGTGGTGGAAATGGCATCCCACTAGCCAACTTTGACCGTACTCGTCTTGTAACTCCATCAATGGCCTGTCTTGACACCTGATGCCTCCGCTCGGCTGTAGCACCACTCGTTTGCAATAGTCTCGAGAGGATGGGACGGCCACACTCTTCCAATAAAGACTGCACTGCTTCAATAGCATTCCTTTCCAAAGGGAGCCACTTTTTGTTCATCGTGGCCATGGTAATAAACTGCGTACGCGGAACAAGCTGTCGAAGAGAGCTTATTTCATCATCGCTTCCCTCTGTATGCGCATCTTCCATCTCTACGTCTTCCACAGCTTCCTCTACGTTTTCCACTAAAGTCTCTTCCATGGCATCCACAGCTTCGGTCTCTTCCACTTTTTCTGCCTCTTCCGCTTCTTCAGCCTGCTCTATTGGTGGCATAGGCACAGCCGTGCTCTTCTTTGATCTTTTCCTTTTTGCAGGAACAACCGCCGTCACTGTCTCCTTTGGCACACTTGCCGAGGCCTTTTCAGTCTGCTTCTTCAGTGACTTCCTTCGCTTTACTGACTGTCCATTGGACGGGCGTTTTCGTCGTTGTGGCGCATCATCTGGTGGACTCAACGATAAATCCGGTTTTTTACTAGGTCGGGTACTTCGTCTCGGCCCCTTACTGTCCTTTGTTTCTTTTTCATCATTTTTTCGATCTTCTGGCGCTGCAGTGGCTTTGCGCGGCCGTTTCTTCGCCCTATTATTTGCACTTTTGCGATCCTTGCGACTGCGCTTGATGGACGCGTCAGAGGGCGTTCCGCCGAGACTCGACGTGTTTATACGCGCCTTTCATTAGGCTGATGCTCGTCTAGTTATAGAAACACTTACCATTGTGATATTGATGGTATTCAGAGAGCCGTCTTCATTGCCGCTATGTTCTTGAAGAAAGATACATTGCGCAATACCCCGTCTCGAGATTGATTACATAAAAACCAGAAAGGCTGCTCTCGAAGAAGGCTGAATTCCTCTCGAGTTCCCAAAGCCATGGACAGAACAGCTATTACTCATTGAAATCGTTCTTCTTTTATTTAAACCACTATGTACATTGAAAAGAGCCCCAAAAAACACACCCCTCCCGACCAATATCGTAAGACACACGCGTACAAAGAATGATAAATTGAACATTACATATATAAGTCTACGTGCAGCAAGGCCGATGTGTAAAGCACGTGTCTATTTTGAAGCTGGGGCATGGCCCTCGTTCTTTGGCTGCATACGGCGACCACTACACTGTTAGCAAGAGCCACGAAAAAAGAGAGAAAGACATACACCATGGTGCGGCTGACAAACGAAAGAATCACCATCATCATCCAGCTTGGAACGAGGCCAAAGCACCAGGCAACGTAGCCGAAAGGAACAGCGAGGTTGTTCTGGGCCAAGACACCGTCAAGCGGGTGAAAATAGCCACTGAGCTTTTGGAGATCGTCGCGAGACTCGCTCTCAAACAGCTGAACAAAAGTCTCGGGCGTTGTATGTGTCATGTTCAGCGAGGTGTAGAAAATATCTGTCTCGGCAGGCTGCGGGAGCATGTTGAAGATGTAGAGATTGCCAGGCGACACCAGCCAGCTATTGCATAGGACAGACTCGTCTTCACAGTTGAGAATAGCTGTGTGGGGAGGCTCGGCCGCATTGGCTAGCTTCACTGTGGACGTGTTGAAAGCAGCCTCGACAATGCCACAATGACCTATCGTTAGCTTGTCGCGTCGCACTGCGAAAAAAACGCACCATAGCACGTCCGGTTGCCTCCGGTGATGAGAACCCACCACTCCTCAGGCGAAGAAGCGCCGTCCTTGACGGGTGCATAGAGGGTGTCTTTCCAGCCATCCAGCGTCAGGCTGTGGATGACGGGCTCGACAAAGGCCTTGACAGGCTCCTTTGCAGCAGCAGCTGTCGTCGCAGCAGCATCGCCACCAGCAGGCGCATTGGCATCGCCAGGCGCGGCTGGAGCAGCCATAATTGACCCAATCACGCTCTGGAAACGGGCAATGTACTGGTCAAGAAAGCCGCCCTCTTGAGCAGACGCCAGGATGGGCAGCGCCAGAAGGGCAGAGGTTGATAGACGCATGTTGGAGATGACGCTGTCACGTAACGGTGTGCACAAAAAGAGAACAAAAAAAGACTGGAGCAATCCAAAGGCGAAACTACAAGTGAGACGTATCTTTTTTTTCACAAGTTGAGAAAGGGGCTGGGGTCTGGCTGTTATGTAATCTAAGGCTTATGTAACAAAACGTTGGCGGTGATGGACGAGCATCGGGTGATCTCACAATCAACTATCAGGTGGTAAACTTTACGTATCTACGTCTATGGTACCATTTTGCGTTGATGATGTATTGGGATGGTCCAAGAATAAAACAACGGAACCTTCGAATGACGTCGTGGACTGGTACTTCATTTGTTGAAGAGATGCCGGAGGATTCCCTACTAATGAGCCCTAAAACAGAGAGGGATTTGAGATAGAAATCAGATGTAGATTTGATTTTATGAAGATAAGAAGTATGTACGTAATTTTTGCTTTTACTATTCATACCTGCTCATTGTACGTAGTCCGCACACTTGTAAGAAGTAGGGGGAGGTCGCAGGTAGTATATTTTTGCCATAACTCGTACCCAATAATAAGAAAATGGAGGCACATTTTGAAAAAACGGCATTGGATGCCTCCAGAAACTACTGACTGTTGGTTGGGTGAATACTTCTTGTCTAGGTGTGCCGGTTCAAAGCATGGTCATCACAAAGACGAGCATGGGGCAACAAAGTCGAGAATGCTATGCTGGAGTGTCCGACCATTACTTGCCACTTGCAACGTTGCAAAGTAAAACTTCATCATACACCAATTTTTTGGAGGTGGCATACTCTGGTGGATCCAAATGGCTCATGTTGTTGTCGGCAGACATTGGCATGGATAAAAGGAACTGCCATTTCCCCAATTTTTGTACAAAAAGAGACTAGTAAAAATACAAATGTGTGTGCAACAGTGGGTCGTCTGCAACAATTGTGATGAGGAATACATATATGACGATAAAAGAGTGCAAAACTAAAAAAGATGGAAAGGAATGTGGGAAACTGAAAAAATCACGCCCAAGAGAAATTGCAGTATGTGGTAAATGTCCCCCGGAATAATAGAAAGAAAGATAAGCCCTGAGTCTTTGAGGAGGCTACTCTGAGAGGGGACAAGTGTCAATTACCTACTTCCAGCTAGACTATTGTTATATCTTCGTAGTTTTTTAATAAAATAAAATAACTTATCGTCAAAGTCCTTTCATATTCCTATGGCAGTCCAAGTGCTATGCCTGGCAAGTATTCGGTGACCGTCCAGTCCATCAACCGTAATGAGGTCTCATCACGTTCTTTTTACCACAAAATGCCTTACCGGTAATTGCCGCATGTTGTATCCTCCGTTACGCTTGTTTTTGGCGTGTTTCTTTGGGGTTAATGCGGCAGCCTCAATCCATGTCCATCTCGGTGTATTCATGGTCCTGTATGTCGTTGTTTATGATATCCTCGCACGATGACTGGACATGCTGCAGGCCATTCACAATCTGACTTGGGAGGGATGCATTCGATAGACGGCCGTATCGTAAGTCACTGAGGTTGCCAACAGATTGCTGTATGTCTAGTGCCAGCTGTTCCTCCTCCTCCTCTAACAGCTGAATCTGTTCTTCTAAGTCTTGCACGGCAAGGTCCAGCTCGGCCACCATGACAGGAAGAGTGTGTTTCACAGAGGATTTGCCAGCTTGAAGCAGCTGTTCGTTCTGGTTCGAGTGTGCTAGAATCCGCTCAATCTGGAGCTCGTCATCGCCGGCAGCGCTTTCCTGGGCTTCAGCGCGCAGCTGTGCCCGCAGAATATGGCGCCGCAACTGCCGTCCTCGGTCGACTTCGTCGTCAATATTGACGGCAACATTATCGATGACAGCACTGCGCTGGCTTTGGAGGTCGCGGTAGAGGCCCCGGATAAGCGGCGAGGCTTTTAGGTTTCGAGGAAATAGATTGGTAAAGTCGGAGAGAGAGATAATTGTCGGGAACTGTGCAGGCGCCAGCAAGAATCTCTCCAGTATAAACTTTTCTCTTGACATCGGCAGGATGACATAAGGCTGGAACGCGTCGCTCTTTGGACGCGTTTTGCTGGGCGGTAGGGCACAACGTGACGTATGCAATGTCACTGCGCACTGCACAACACAGCAAAAGTACCGCTTCACGTGAGCGTCTTTATGACAGGTTGAGCGAAAAAAGGAAAACCAAACGTCTGTCAAGTTTCAACTGAACATTTTTTGGCTGTCCAATTGTAACCTTTTTTTTTCATCTTGGGTTGGAATTTTTTGTCGGTCCATAGCAATATTCACAGCATCGTTTACCTTTCTAGCGCAACCAGAGCTGCTTTTTATTTTGTTTTGTAGTATTTTTATACCTATCCCATCTTTATTGCGCCTTGTGCCTTTTCGAATTTCCATCCATTGAAATTTCATCAATTTATTTTGGCCATGCCTTCGAAGCCAATACCGCCATTCGACGAGGGAGAGCGCATCTTTTGTCACCATTTGAATCAACTTTACGAAGCCCGCATTCTTGACGTTGATATGATCAAGAATGACGATGCGAATGAGGAGCCTAAATGGCGCTATCATGTGCATTATAAAGGCTGGAAAAACCGCTGGGACGACTGGGTCCCACAGGACCGTGTTTACAAATTCAACGACGAAAACAAAGCTCTTGCCAACCAAATGCTCGAAGACTACCGCAAAAAACGCCAGCCAAAACCGGCAAAGCCCATCAGAAAGGCATCGGGCATATCGACCCGAAAAGGGCGCCGTGGAAGCTCCTCTGCCGTTGAGCGTGTCGGCCGAGACTTTTTCAGTGACCGCCAGACAGATTCTCCAACTGTCCGTGCTAGTGAGGAACGGACAAGCGTGTCCGCTCGCGGGCCTCGTCGCCACCGAGAATACGACATGGAGCAGGTAAGTATTCTTCTCGCATGCAGAGGACGTCGCCAAGACGGGTGTTGTCTGCACGTGCCCCCTAGGAGTACGGCAAACAGTACACGTGTCGAGCGCTCCTTCCTCTTTGTTTTGTTTTGTTGACGCGTGTAAGCTGACACCCCCCTTGCAGGAAGATGCCTTCCATAACAGATCGTCTATTTACTTACCGATGCCTGATCGTATCAAGGCGATCCTGGTCGACGACTGGGAAAACGTGACAAAGAACCACCAGATCATTGAGCTCCCCCACCCGGTCCCCGTGGAAGCCCTCCTGAACGACTATCTCGAGTACGAAAGACCCCATCGCGAGACTGCATCTGCGAGTCTAGATATTCTCGAGGAAACTGTGGCTGGTCTTCGAGAGTACTTTAACCGCTGCCTCAGCCGCATCCTTCTGTATCCGTATGTTGACGGTGTTGGCGTCGACTTGCTAATAAATAGATTTGAACGACAGCAGTATGTCGACTTGCACACGTCATGGCAGGAAGAAAATGGCGACTGCAAAAGTCCTCTTGACACATATGGCGCCGAGCACTTAGCAAGGCTTTTAGGTACGCTCTTTTTCACATTTACTTTGACGTGGGATGGTTCTAACGGATAGTAACGCTTCCGGAACTGATTCCACAAACAAATATGGATCAGCAATCCGTGAACCGTCTGCGTGATGAGCTTTGTAAACTAACGAATTGGCTTGTTAAGAACGTGTCCAAATATTTCGTTGGTGCATACGAGCTAACAAGCGAGGCATACCAAGAACGGGTAAAGGCCATGTAGACTTTAAAAAGCCCAATTTTGACATTCTATTTTTTTGTTCCGTTTTTTTTATATTTTTGGAGAAGTAAAAAGATTAGATTTTCATATACCACCCTAAACGCCATGCCTTTCTTCATCGATTATGTTAAACAGACTCTGGCGTGTCGTTGAATCGCCGAACAACGGTAAAGCCAGGGTCTGGTGTGCGTGAGGCTTTTAGTTTAGCCATGGACGTCTCCCTGTCCTCTTCAACCTCGGCGACCTGCACGAGTTCCTTTACTTTGAAGATGAGGCCGGCAATGGACGGCGTCACTGGATGCACAATGGTCTGACGACGTCGTCTGAGGCCGAGGGCTGACAATGCGTCTCTTGTCTTGTGCGGCAGGCCAATGGCTGATCTCTGCAGAGTGATTTTGAAAAACGACATTCTTTTTCAGCGTTAGACATTTGCATATCAAAGCATTCACATACATAAGGACTCGATGGCGCTGGCGAATGGGGTTTTCGATGGACAATAATCGAGAAGAAGCACCTTCAAAAAAAAGTAAAAAAGCTAGTGTCTTTTTGGTCTATGCACGAGCATAAAATTTTTATGCAAGTATACATAGAAGGTACAAGGTACATATATGGTGTTTAATTTTCAAGTTTCACCCTTTTTAAGTTAAGCCCACCCCACGTTCAAGCACAGCAAGTTTACAACACTGGCTGCTTGCACTATCGCTTTTCACGCAAAAGAAGACCATCTAATTTTTGGACAGGCTCTTCCGTCAGTTGTCGTAAGTTTTAAACCATGCAGGAGCCCGGAATGATCTCTCTTTACGGTGAATGATACATGGTTTCGACAAACGGTCTTCCCGCGCCTCTAATGATTGCTACATAGTATATCAAGGCATCATGCCCCCTTTCTCATCAGTGCATATTAAACACACTCTTTTCAGTAGTTTTTATACCTAATTATAAATAGCTACAACTGCAAATCTTTTGGTAAGCTCCTTTGTATTTAGCCGTATAGCAGTATGTACGATGTGCTAACATGGCTTGAAAGATTTTGATTATAGCAATTATATTCAAAATGAAGGAAGAAGATGATTTCAATGAATATACTTTCAGTGATATGAGGGAATTGAGAGACGAAACTGTGATGTCCGAAAATTCTGACGACAGTATGAAGGAAGTAAAGGAAGAGTCTCAAGAAAAAGGCAAAGCCGTCGAAGACCCAATGACAGGCCCGTCAGAGATAAATCTATGGCCCATAAATGACAGCCCTACATTCACTTCCAGTAGAATAAAAGGAAATGAACCAATAGGCAAAGGGTACTGTACTCAAGCGTGCCTTCTTGGGCTACGGCATAGTAGGCTCTTGGACGCAAAATGTCCAAATGTCCAAAAGCACAAATCCTTTGGCAGCTTACGCCATTCCATCTCCGAGGGAGAGCTGTTGGCATTATTTCGAAACCAGCTGGCAGTCGATGGAAAAAGAGAGGGGTTTGAGTGTCTGGAAAGAAAGGGCCTCCACGGAACCACGGGCTGCCTGTTCAAGCTCACTCTTTTGTGGTATGGATATACCATTGTGGCTAAGGGTGTCTCTGATGAAAATAAGGAGGCTCTGAACCACGAGGTGTCCATGTATCAACAGTCGTCTTTGACTGGTCTTCAAGGTTTATTAGTGCCGGTGTGCCTAGGTCTTATCGAATTGGGGGCGTATCCGTCTTGGGCCATGGGCTCACAGATACGCCACCTTATGCTCATGTCCTGGGCGGGTGTCTCGTTGTATGATACGATCCCTAATCATTTTTATAAAGACAGCAATGATAGGAGGAAGATTGTTCATGGTGTCGCTACCATTGTAGACACAGAGCTGCGAAGCCGTGGGATTTTACACAGGAGTCTAAAGAACGAGAATATTTCGTGGAGCGAGGAGTTATGGCGCATAATGGTGTATGACTTGGAGTCGGTGCTGCTCCTACCAGAGGACGATGCCTCTGTTGTGGCGGCGAAGAAGAAGTTGAAAGATATTGCTGAGGCAAAAGCCGCACGCAGTCTTCGAGAAATGAAGGCAGAAGACAGTCCTTGTTAAGCGGTTGAAGCTATCGCTGGATTTAAGATGAAAAGAGGGGAAGATTATGGTGGTTTTACAAAAACAATTTATCCTTATATATAAACATGAGAGTGTGAAGATATTCTTACCGTACCAGACGTGTAGAATTACATATATATAAAAAGAAGCAAAAAAAACGACACACCTAATCAAAATAATCAATATCACCACAAGGTCCATTTGCAGGGCGATGCTCAAGGGTAGATATCGTAGTAGGACGAGTACTAGATGCTATGGCATACTCGGAGTTGCATACACTCATCGAAGAGGACGCAGTAGTTTGAGGGGCAGGTGGAAAGTAGGATGACATGGACTTGCGTCGGGGATGCTTAAGAGCAACGACGGGATGAGCCTTGGAGACGCCGAGCGAGACCGGCCTGCGACGGCGGTACTGCTGCATAATGTCGACAGACTGGCACATGGCGTGCGAAGTGGTCTGGTCAAAGACGGCATCCATGCGAGCCATAATGATGGACTGGCAAACGCTGGAGGCAGTCAGGGAAATGTAGCTACCCGTGAGACCCCAAATGGAGTCATTGTATTGGAATGGTGGGAAAGAGACCATATCCTCTACGGAGAGCTCCGCGGATTTGGGGGGGCTTTGGATTGGGACAATGGATTGGACATTGTGTTTTTTATGGTACAAAGAAGACCATGCTTTTTTCAAAGAACGTACCTTTTGGCAGAAACGGTCACGGCGTCGAGCACGCACAGGCTCGGATTGGATGGAGCGAGCATCCCGAATAAGAGATTTTGCGTTAATGGATGGGGCAGAAAGGACAGACTCGATGGACTTTTTGTGTAATCGTAGAGCACGAAGGTTAGAAAGGTACGACTTGGAGTCTTTCGAGGAGCGCGAGAAGATGGGCATTTTTTTTTCAATAAATCTCAATGCACTAAAAAGCAAATAAAAAACAATGTACAAGAGCTGCCCTGTCTGTCGACATGTCCATGGAAGAATCATGGAGTATATATAGACACAATGTGTGGGATATCCTGTTCATCGATTGTATTGTCCATGTTCACCATTGACTTGTTTTCTTTGTTCAAGTGCATAGGTGCATTATATCCTGTTATGTATGAACAGATTCGACAAACGGGCAACAATGGCATTCTCCCATTGTGAGTAACAATAAAGGGATCCACTTTGCTTTGTTTGCAAGAGCTCGCCTTTCCTCGAGCACGGAAAGCTTCTCGTCCTTTCCAGAAATGGGGTACTTGTGAACATCAACAATGGCTGATTGTATTTTCAATACTATAAATACGGCCCTCTATCGTCGCCTTTGTGAACCTTCTTTCACCACAAACACCATGAAATTATCCTTGCTCATCACAGCGGGCATTTTCTCTGCTCTTTCAGCAGCTGCCCGGCCCAAGGTCAATGTCTACTTTGTATGTCTCATTGAGATAAAAGAAATGTCATCATCTAATAATTAATAAAGGGACAATATGGCACAGAGCGTCTTGCAGACTATTGCGCAACCGACGACTTTGACTCTGTTACGCTGGCCTATCTCAGTGGCTCGCCCGAGTCGGACCCCAACACGCATTTTCCAGCTTCCAACTTTGGCAGCCATTGTGGAAATAGCGTCTACGGCACCAACATGACAGAGTCGCGTCTTCTCTCGGGCTGCACGACCCTGAGCTCAGACATTCGGTACTGCCAACAGCGTGGCATCAAGGTTCTTCTCTCGATTGGTGGTGTTTGGGGCCCTGATCCTGAGCATAACTATGCCGTCACGAGCACAGCCAATGGCATTTATTTTGCCGACTTTTTGTGGAATGCATTTGGCCCTTACAATGCAAGCTGGTCGGGGCCCCGTCCCTTTGATCTTGGCTCGGCAGTGCCAACCAATCTTGACGGCTTTGACTTTGACCTGGAAGTCCAGTACCAAAATGCCGTAGAATTTAGCGATTCGGATGTGAACAATGGCACCAATCAGCTCAGCGCCTCGAACAATGGCTACTTTGCCCTCTTGAACCGTCTGCGTACGCACATTGACAAATTTAATGCGGCGCAGCAGCCTGCAGACAGGATGCTCATTACGGCTGCGCCCCAGTGTGTTCTTGCCAAGGGATGGCAGGAGCTGATGCACCAGCTGATTTCCACGACAGTGTTTGACCGTTTGAACATTAAATTCTATGGCAACAGTATCTGCTCGGCTGGGACGGTGGGCTTCAATTACCAGGACTGGGAGTCGTTTCTTGTGAGCAGCGCGAGCCAGCGTGCTGAGCTGTACGTTGGGCTTCCGGCCACGGACACCTCCAAGGGATACTTGACGTCTGACGAGGCCAACAGTCTGGTTGATCGTCTGTCCAAGGCGTCTTCCTTTGGCGGCATCATGGTGGAAGATGCTGCCTTGGCAAAGAGCGCGGCAGGGTATACGGCTATTCCTCTGTACGCTGCCATTCACAGCCACATGAACCCTACGTCGACGAGCACAGTGTATGCACGCCCCATGACGACGCCGGCGTCTGTGACCAATGCATCCTCGGAGATGCCCTTGACAGAGTCGGAGGATGTCACGACGGTGACAGTGTACGTCCCGCCGCCGTGCACGACGTCTGCCAATTCGTCGTTGTATTTGACAGGCACAGGAACAGGGTATTACCGGCCATTGTCCACTGGACAGGTTGCATTTACTGGGGGCTTTAGCATGCCAGTACCCATGCCGTCGAGCGACATTGCCCTGTCTGGGGGCAGTGTCTTGTGTTGGGCGCAGTGGTCGGTGGCGGTGGCTATTGGTGCCATGGTGCTTATGTGTTTATGATTTGTGATTGATCTCGTATATAGTACTAGAATGCTAAAATAATGAATGGGGTTTTACTGAGGATTGCTGCATCGTGACAGGAACTGTCCACTTTGGGTGGAAGAGAAAAGAAGAACATGTGGAAAAACAGGAAAAAGTGGCTGAGCGGATCTGCGCCATCGATGATTGCAGTGGCAGCACAATTTTCATAACTCATTTTAGTATTTTCCAGACACTCATTCTATTTCTGGATGGCTGCGTCGAGAAGGAGTGCAGTGGTGACGAATTGCTGGTGGTTCCTGCAGCAAAAAGATGAAAAAAAGAAGAAACCGACGGAGCGATTGCCTTTCCTGGAGCTTCTCTCCTCGCGATGGGAACTGGCATGTGCGCAATAAAAGAAGAAAAGTGACTGAGACCTTTTTGTCCTTTTTTATTCTTGCTCTTTTTATTTGGAGATTTTTTTTTCATTTGAAACGGATTTTTTTATTTTTTTTAGATTTTGATTTTTTGACGTTGCAACCAGAACCAACGCGTTTGGTTCTTCTCCTCCACCCCCAAACATCCACCTGTTCATCCACCCGAGTCGACCACAATGAACCGGGCGTCTCTTTTGCTGTCCGTCATTCTGCTGGCGTCGTTTGCTCTGCTGGTTTTGGCGACGCTTTCTGCCCCCATCATCAAGAGCATTCCGCTGAGCTCGTACGAAGGATTCGACTTTGGCTCCTTTGGCTGGTGCCATGACGGCGGCGTCTGTTCGTCGACGAATCTCGGCTATGATTCGTGTATGTTTTGTCTTTTCCGGATGATCCTTGCTAATGCCCCAGCCAATCTCTTTCCGTCGAGTGACAAGAGTCCCTTTCATCTGTCGGCGACAGCGAGAAAGACGCTGTCCTATGTGCTCGTGCTCCATCCCATCGCGGCTCTGGTCGACCTTGTGACGCTTGCTCTGGCTGTTTCGACGCTCTTCCACGGCCCCAGCAACTCGCTGCCCTTTTTGATTGCCTTGTTTTGCGTCAGCCTTGTCAATTTTGTTGTGATTCTGGCGGCGTTTGTCGTCGACATCCTCCTCTTTATCCCCCATTTGGCCTGGGGAACGTACATCGTCCTGGCCTCGCTCATCATCGCAGCGCTGGCTGCCCTCATGGCGTACATTATTAAAAACGCATACGCCAGTCGCCGCAACCGGCAGAACCGCGTCAATAACAATGCCGAAATGAGCGGCGAGAACTACTATGCCCGCCAGGCCCTCACCGAGGCTGCCCTCGACCAGGAACCCGTGGCCGCCGCGCCGGCTATGCACGCAGACACGGCCCTGGCCGAGGACCCCTCGTACACGTCGTTTGACCTCAAGCACGCGGGCGCTAGTGACGACCAAATGCCACTGACGTCGCAGTCGTACAGACAGCCCTCGCGTGACAATAGCGTAACCATGCACGGTGCTCTGCAGAGCCACAGTCCCATCCACATGCCTCTGCACGACGCCAGCAGCGCCAGTGCGGCCAGTCGCGGCACTCTGCCCATGGGCGCCCTGTCCAACAGCCCCCAGCTTGGCCCTGACGAGTACGGCGTCCACCGCAATGCCTCGTTTGACCGTGTCTCCAGCACCAGTCCTATCTCGCCCCAGCGCAGCCACAGCTCTGGCCAAATGGCCATGCGCGCGTCCCCTGGCCCAGGCCCTGCCATGGCCGGACGCGGTGGCTACGGCTCTGTGCGCGGCCGTGGTGGCTATAATGGCTACGGCCCGCCGAGGCCAGGTCCTGGCCCTAGTAATGGCCCTGGCCCAGGTCCCTACGGCCCACGTGTCCCCCGCGGCGGCTACCAGGTCCCCATGCCTCTCCGTAATACATATGCCCAGAACGGACAGCCGTACGCAGACCCATACTCGGGCACAGACACGGCCTATGGCATGGCCCCAGAGCCGCCCACACGTCGCTATAGCGCGTACCGCTCGCCCAACGGGACCGTGGACGATCTGCCCCGCGCAGAATCGCCGCCGCCCCTCGACGACATTGTAGAGAGCGGCCCGGCGGCCTATGTGCGAGCATCGCCCTCGCCCATGGCCACGCCACAACCAAAACACCCGCAAAGGGGCAACTTTATTGAAAACATTGATGGACCAGACGCACATCTTGCCTACGATGGACGCCTCGTCCCGAGTCCTGAGCACATGGGAGCAGAAAGACGCGAGTAGGTCTTGGCCTCTCTGTCTCCCCGTCCCCATCTTACGCCCCCCGTCAGCGCCAGCGATAAAGCCGACAGCCCCCTCCAACACCCCCCTGCCCTTGTCTCCTCTGCCTCCTTGCCTTCCCTGCGTCTCCTCAGCATGGCTTCCTCTCTTCCGCTTTCCGACACGGGTTCCCGCAGCCCGGCCCTCTCGTCACACTCCCACTTTACCTCCATCTCCCAGCGTGGCATCAACCCGCGCTGGCAGCCACCCCGTCCACAAGGCCCACGACCGCTTCCACATCCCCTGCCTCCCGACCCCAGCGAGGCCATTCTCAACGCCAACCCCGACTTTTCCCTGCCCATCCGGTCTTGCGGTCGTGTCTGCGGCGCCATCAATATGTTTCCCGGCAGCGCATTTCCTGCCATGTGATATCCCCAGCGTTTTTTTCTTTTTTTTCTTATTCTTTCCTTCTTTTGTCCCTTTTTTCCCTTCTACTTTTCCATATCTGCTTCTCTTCTATTTTTGTTTGAATATATAATAAAAAATCTATTGGTAGTGTTTGCAAAGTAAGATGGAATGCTCAACTTGCGTTGGAAACCAACGATCCCCCAGAGCTTATGTCTTATGGCGTGGATTGCCGTTATGTAGCTCGACCATAAGACGCATTCGAATCCAATCGCGTCTTCACTTTTTTGCATCATCGCCCCCTTTCTCACCATCACATATCCATCCTTATAAAATGATTCTCTTCGGCATACCCTCGCTTTCATGCATACACATCATCCCATGGCCGAGCCAAGAGCACCACCGAGTCTTTCTCACTTTGTGAGCACCGATATCATACCCTATGGCCTCGAGAGGCTCGCCTATTATTGTAACAACTCTAGCCTTCACCACGCCCTCTTCGTCAACCGCTTCTTCTTCAACATCCTCTCTGCATACTCACGGGGCCAGTGCCTCATCCATGACGGAGACGACAGGGACGTGGCCCGGCAAATCTACCAGGTCGCCCCCTACATTCGCGAACTCGACTTTAACCAAGTACAATTGCCATTCCATGCGTCCCTCCTCCACGCCACCACCGTCGTCACCAATCTCCGTGAGCTCCTCCTCGCAGACACCAATCTGGGCCCCCGCTTCATCATCCCCCTCGTCCAGAAAAACCCTTCTCTGACCTTGATCGATCTCACCTCCTGTCTGGACCTCGATGGCGTCTGCCAAGCCATCGCCGAAAGCTGCCCAAACCTCCAACAAATTTGCCTTGACTACACAAACCTCCCCATGGACGAAGCAGCCGACGTCGTGGAAGGCTGCCCCCTCCTCTCCGAGGTCCATCTCGCCCGGTGCGAAGACGACGGCTGGGACCGTCTCGCCAGAGCCCTACAAAGCCTCGACCACCTCAAAAACCTGCAGCTCGTCGATTGCTTTGGGTGCACAGACGAATTCATCAAAATACTCGTCTCTCATCCCGAAGACCCCGGCATCCGAACCCCTCTGCCCTCCCTCCAATCCCTCAACATCCAGGGCACTCCCATCACAGACGACACCTTCCCCCTTCTCACAGGACAGGTGCCCAATCTGCAAAACCTGGATCTCGAATATATCAGCTCCGTCGATATGTACACACTACCACCCCTCCTCCAAGCCCTCCCCCACCTCACCTCCCTCTTCCTCCACTACCCCGAAGCCCATCCAGGCCTCTTTCACCAAATCATCCACGCCATCTCTTCCCAAACTGCGCCAAACATGATCAACATGTCCGTCCCAGGACCAGATAAAGTCCACTTGAAAGATGCCCACGACTTCTTCACCAAATTCCCTCAGATGCGTTCAAACCACAGCGCCCTCATGGAAATGTATGACACGTATAAACACTCTATAGTAGTAGACAAATAAATGCCTTTTCCGCAGTCCTTTTTCTTTTTTTTCTTTCCTTTGGTAATAAATCACAATCCTATTCGTTACGTCGTCAAAAAAAGCACCTAAAAACCCTATGAATCAAGGACAAAATTTAAACGCGGTATATCAATCGAAGGATTCGCCTCCACAGGCCTGTGTGGAACAATAATTGGTGCCCTCTTACTCGGCGAGATACTGTGCGGTCGGTCTTGTATCGAACCATAGCGTACTTGACTCACATCCCACCCATCATCATCAGCCGCCGTCACCCAAAGACGCAGACTCTGGTGTATACTGCCATAAAACTTTTCCTTGCACAGCCGCAGACTCCCACCCATGCACCGCTCCCATCCGGAAAGCTCCATCAACGATCGCAAATGGTTCCGGTCCGACGTCGACGGCGTGCAAGCCAGGATGGCGTTCAGCAGATCAAGATGAGACGCCAGGTAGTTTGTGGCCTCCCACTCAACTCCACCAACGTACGGCGCTGCAGCCACAGGCGGCCGCTCCTGGGGAAAGAACCTCTTCATATACGACGGGGATGTATGTGGAGGTGGCGGCGGCGGCGATGCCCACTCGTGATGTCTTGGAGATGGAGGGATGCGTGGAGACTGCGACACCCGCGGGGAGGAAGGGGCCTTTTCAAGCGGAATAATGTTTGTCTGGTGAAGAAAGATCCAAAAGACCTCCTTGGACACGCTCAACACTTCTTTGCACCACACACGATAGGGCCGTTCCTTTCGCATTTCCAAGACAAAACTCACTGGCTGGTCCTCGTCTTTTTGCACAGGGTCTCGTAGATACTGCAGGACTGTCTTGGCTCGTGCCGTGCGTTCTTCCAGCGACGAGCTCTGGATATAGGTAAACAGCACCCAGGTCACAATGTTCCGCGTGGTGAACTCGCTCGGCCCCTTCTTTTCCGGGTCAAAGATCATATGAATGAGCGCGGGGAGGAGGCTCTTGTGGATAGAATGGAGATACTTCATCCCAGACGCCGTTGTGCAAAGCGCCTTGAGACACAAAAGGTTCTCGTGCAGAAGGGCATCCTCGTGCTCCTCCCGCCACTCCACCGCGAGGATCCGGTGCAGAAGACTGACGACTTCCTTCATGCCGCCCATCTCGACAAACTCTTCAATCCAGTTGACAGCCTCGTTCCGCAGAATCAGCCGTAGCTTGTGCAGTTTCCCAACCTCTACTTCTTGTGGACGCGTGGTGGCCTTGAGATACGCCACAAAGTCTGCAGGGCTGTTGTGCTGCGCCTTTGACCTAGAAAAAAACCCGCTGATGGCGCCTGTGGTTGAGGTGGGCATGGACACAGACGGGCTCGTGACGGCCATCATGTCCCCTATATTGTCCGTCGATCGGGCCCGCAAATGACGTCCAATTGTGCCCATGGTGTCCTCGGCTTTGCGTCGAATCAGCGTCAGTCCCGGACTCTTTGTCCGCTTTGACGAGAGCTCTCCGCGGTCTCTGCTGCGTCCGCGGACACGCGATGTGATGCTCTTGACCATGGACTGCTTCTTCTTCTTGTCCGAGCCCTTTTCAGACGTTTTTTCCGAAGAGCCAGCCGTTTCAGCGGCAGAATCAACAGCTGTAGGCGTCGCGCTCGTGTGTCTGTCTGTCATTCGGTTGCTGTTCTTGCTGCGGTCACTCTCAAGGCTAGACTTTCGTTGCTGCTGCTGTCTCTTTGCCTTTTTCTCAGCCCAATCCTGCCGAATCAGCTCCATCTTGACAGGGTCTGCGAGTCGTCGCATCTTGTCGCGGTGCTGCTCGGGGATATTGCGTCCGTCCAGCATCGCCTCGAGCTGTGCATTGATGATATCAGTGGGTGGCAACTTGTCCTTCGACTCAAGTCCATGCGACGTCTTTGGGACACCTGGAGGAACGCCTGGATGGAACGACTTTGGCCTTTGTTTCATGGGGCTGCCCTGCGGCGTCTTGGGCGTCACTGGCTCGTCTCTTGCACGCGTGGGCAGCTCCGCGCTGCTCATTCCGGCCCGTGAAAACTGCGTATAAATGGGCGTCACGGCCTTGTCCTTTGTGTTCCTGCGGGACTTTTCCCGCCGGCGCTCCTTTTCGCGCTCGCGCTCCAGGTCCTTTTCACGCCCGCGGCCGCGGTCTTCGTCCCGGTCCGTCAGATTCAGCAGCGATTTCGGCCGGGACAGGAAGTTAGCCAGTGTCGCCGTTGATTTCGCGCGCATCCGCTTGACGGGAGAGGAGGGCGGGCTACCCGCCCCGACCGGCGTGTTCTCCTGGCTCTTGCTGTCCTTTTTGACTGCCTCCCGAGACGTATCAATCCGGATTTTCGGCTTTGCATCGGCAAAAACCGGCGTTTGGCGGTTCGCTGACGTCTCCTCCAGCGGTGCCGGCCCGCTAAACACTCCGCCGCTCTTCATGTCCTTGAGAATATCACCATGGGAGCCGCCTCGTCGGTGAACAAAGCGAAGAACGCCTGATTTCGGCCGTTGGTGTCCGTGCGGAACTGGATTTTCGGGCATTTTCGCGCCCGTCTTAATTGCACGAGTGTCTGGAGCGTTGCAGGTAGGGGGTGCCAGCGCAGATATATTGCGCCCGTGTTCAATACTGCTGTGGTCCTTGCCGTGGCAAATGTCGTCTCAGATACTGGCTGGGCCATTGTAAATATTCGAGCGCCAACGAAAATGGTTGCCCAGCAACGTATAAGTCAGCAAAGGTGACGTAATACACACATAGGTACCCAGAGGTACCGAATGCTATTTACAGCGCACGGTGAAGCGACTCCAATAAAAGCTACCAGCTAAGCACCCCCCGTTCGCGGTCGAACCCTCCCCGCAGCTGGCTCTGCGGCTTGACCACCTTCCCCTGTAAAACCGTAAACTTCACCAGGCTCTCGGCGTCGGGCGGCGCTATTCGGGCCAGCCAAATGCACGACGACGCCGAAGATGCTGTGTCGGCTGAGTGCTGCCGAATCCGGGCAGGCAACTGCTCCTCCTCTTCCCGGGTCATCCCGGCCCGCTCCAGGGCGTCCATGCCAAATGCATTCGGCCTTCGGTACACTAAAACATTGGCGTTGTACTTGTGTCCGCCCACATGTGAGACAAAATAAATCCCAACGCCACCAGGCCGCTCGTCGTGGAGGTCTCGGTAAAGCCCCAGGGGTCGCAGGTGGCGCTCGATTTCTTTTCGAAGCAGTGGCGCTGACTGCCCACACCTGGCATCCCTGGTCTTTTGCGAACACAAAAGAATCACCACAGAATGCGGACAGTTTTCTACCGGCATAGAGGGCGGTAGACTCTCCACAAGCTTGGCCATCCGCTCTTGTGTTGCCTCCAGCGGAGTGTCCGCCATTGGCCCCTTTTCAATAGCTTGGAGCAGCTCCTTGGCCTGTCCGGGCTCCACCTGCTTCACAATCACCATGGCGGGTAGCATCAAGACACTTGTGGGCTCTTCATAGCCTGTCCCATTTGGTACTATCATGTTGGAAGCACTCACTATAAGCCTTTTTTTCTGGTCTTCGCCATCAACCTGTAAATCACCACCAATAGTCCCAATGGCCTGCATGAGAGAGCCCTTTTCATCGGCCACATCGTGCACCCAATCCGTTTTTCCCGTGGCAATTACAATTTGTGCCCCAAACGCCTTGGTGCTCCCGTATATATCATCCTCCGTGTTAATGGAAAATCCACGGGGGTATGCCACTGAACAAGACGCACAATCATGGTCACAGCTATCCCCATCCACTTCACTCTTTGTTAGAGGAAATAGATTCTCGCGGGACAATGACGGCGTCTTGCCAGCTAGTTTCTTTGCAGTGGTTAAGAATGATTTAAACATTGAAGAGGATTAGGCTAAAGAAAAGAAAGGAGTTCTGGAAACATGCTTCTTATATACAACCGTCTTGCAATTTATTTCGGCTTTTTCCATAATTATGTCCGGGCCCGAATTGCCCCACTAAAATCGGCCGACTTTTATCCTGCGGATGAGAACCGCCCCACTGTACCATCAAATGAACGGTTTAATATTAATAGTTTTGAGCTGTTGCCATAGCAAGCCGTCTATTGTATTTGCATAAGGCGTTATGAAGATAGAAGGTGCCATACATTGTAACTATAAACACAAGGACCTTTAAAGCGGACTCTCTCTTTTCATCACCATTCCTCCACCTCAACCTATTTCCTACCCCTGTTCGTTTTCACCACTATATATCGCTACAAAGTTATCCACCATGCCTTCTCGTGTTGAAAATGATACTGGTCGTAAATTAATTTTATCTCCTAATAAAAACTTCAAGCCAAATGGCCTACGGTCGTATTTGAGCACACTCCGAAAGTATGGTGGACGTCCAACAGCTAGTGCTTCGAGCAAAAAGCACCCCAAACTTGTATCATTGATCCAGAAGAGCCTGGGGAATGAGACTGGGACTGTTCCAGCAGATAATCGGGAAAAGGATTTGCTATACACTTGCGACGTGGAGATTGGGACACCCCCACAGAAAGTGCGTCTTGATTTTGACACCGGATCGTCTGATCTCTGGGTTTTCTCAAATTCTATTCCATCTGGTGGATCTTCTCGCCATCTCATCTATAATCCGGGAAATTCATCAACTGCGAAGCCTACCAATTTGAGATGGAAAATTGAGTATGAGGACAAAAGCAGTGCATCTGGCTCTGTCTACAAAGACACTGTCGCCTTTGGTGGCCTTTCCATCGACAGCCAGGCCGTAGAAGTTGCAGAGGAAGCTTCTGATGCATTTTTGAAGAATGAACAAGACGGCCTTCTTGGTCTTGCGTTTCAGAGCCTCAATACAGTCAAGGACCAAAATGGTAACCCTACACCACAGGAAACTCCTATGGATAACTTGATTGCAAGAAACGTACTTCCAAAAGATTCACAACTATTTACAGCCTGTTTTTACAGCTATCGTGATACAAATGCAGAGTCATTTTACACTTTTGGTTATATTGATAAGGACTTGGCAGACGAAAAGGACATCAACTGGACGCCAGTTCTCAAGCAATCGGGTGTCTGGATGTTTGCCTCTGAGAGTGCCTCCCTCCATGGCATTTCACTTGAGAGAAACCGAAATTTAGCTGTTGCTGACACCGGAACTACACTATGCTTAATTTCTGATGACCTATGCGAGGCGCTCTACAACTCCATTCAGGGTGCTTTTGGAATCAGCGTTGGAGATTCTTACATCTATGTTTTGCCCACAAACTTTGCCGAGAACTCGCAGTCTATCCTCTCACTGGCTATCGGGGGGAAAGAGTTTAGCATCAAGGCTGAGGATCTGGTATACCAAGATTTGGGCGTTGGCTATTCTGTGGGCGGTGTCCAATCCCGCGGGACATTGAGCTTTGATATATTGGGTGATGTTTTTCTACGAAATGTTTACACGGTATGTTCTTTTTCTTGCATTTTCTGCATTTGTTTTGACATTTAGATTTTTGATCACGGTAAATCAAGACTTGGTGTGGTTCAAATGCCCCCTCGTAAGAATGGAAATAACCCTAACGGTGGCGATGACGAATAGGTAGTTGTGGAAAGTTTGACCTAAGTAGACCCCTTTGATAGTAGCTTTTTTTTTAATTTTGATTGATTTTCTTCAAGTAAAAATTGAAAGTTTTATTACCTACCTCACATCTCAGCCAAAGAAACGATAAAACTTGCCTCCCACTTGTCACTACTAAGGAGGGAAGACTTTGGCATGCGTCTGATGGCAAGAAAATCGACCATAGGTCGTGACATGCATAATAAAAAGCAGATGCAAAATGAATCGAATAGTGATTTTCTTGAAAGTTGTGGCGATACAAAATGAAATAAGCCTTAACAATAAGAAAGACGGCCTTTTTTATAAAATCCGGAAAACATGTAACAGCTTCCATCAAAACCTCCTTTCGTCAATATGGCACGTGTGGGAATGCTGTTCTTTCTTACTATGAGTTCTTTGATGACGAAATTCAACGAGTCAACAGGTGTACTATAGCCAATTTTGGTAATATGCGTAATACTATGAAGTAATGGTGAATTTACGTGTCTAATACTAAGATACCAGCTGTTAGCTGACTATTCCTGTCTATTCCTGTCGAAGCTGTCTCGTCGATTATTTTCTTGGCAAATGGCGAATAGAGCCAATGCTTGTCAAAAAAAAGGAGAGATGCTTCCGTCAGTCTAACGGGTCCCATATACATACATTATTCTCCGGTCGTTGAATCGGCCTTTAATCTTTTTATCCTTTCGTTCTTACTTTCTTACTTTCATCTCGCGAGCAAGTACGAATACTATCATTGGATATAGGGTCATGATACCCTCATAAAGAGGCATTTGGCATCATACATGTCATGAAGCCTTGTCATACAGCGTTATGAATAGGAGAAGATCAAAAGGACGATAAAAAAGACAATTTTGGGGGTAAGAATGGTGAGAGTCCGGAGAAAATGCCACTATATAAGGGGAGGAATCTCCGTTTTCCCCAAGGGAGCAACAATCACTGTCCTTTCAGAGAGAAAAATAAAAGAAAAAAAAATGGTACGTCATTACTGAATATAGTGGCTCAAGGGCTAACGATAGTACGCAAACATCCCCGGAAAATACGAGTATATAAAAGTGCTTGGTGAAGGCGACCACGGAACAGTCTACAAGGCAAAGAGTCTTCAAGATGGCAGCTTCGTGGCTGTCAAGACACAGAAAAAGGTAAAAGATGAAAAGCCCATTCTTGTGTTTGAAAATGAATTTTACGAAATGCTTATTGGCGTGGAGGGTGTTCCCGCCGTACATTACTTTGGCAAGGACAGCAATGGCGACTTTGCTCTTGCCATGGATCTGTGCCAGGTCGATCTTCAAACGCACATCGTAGCCCGCCCCGAGCTCTATGATAAGGAGCGTGTCAATACGATCGGTACTCGTCTGATTGATATTTTAGAGAGCGTCCATAAACGAGGTATTTTGCATGCCGACGTCAAGCCAGAGAACATAATGTACCGAGATGCTAATGATCCGGCCGGGATTGTGCTCTTGGACTTTGGCTATGCGGATGACCTTAATGATGGAAGGAAACTCTTCCGATTCAACGACTGCTCCACCATTTATCTGAACAAGAGAAACCCGTGCACATATCGTCAAGACTTGGCATGCATAGCCTACTGCCTAGCTGCTTGTTACGTCAGAGGCGTTTTCCCATGGAGGTGCAGGATCGACACCACTGAGGAGATGATGGAAAAAAAGGCCAAGTTCTGGGAGAACCCGCCCCCCTGTATTCCTCAGAATGTGATTGATCTTTTGCGCTACTGCACACATAACCCAAAGGACCCTAGTGTAGACTACGACCACGCACGAGCACTTTTACGGGGCAGATAGGTCATAATAGAAGATTTATTATGATCGGGGAAATGGACGCTATGCTTGTATTGTACATCCTTGGGGAAAATACGTTTTGGAATTGTGGTGGCGGATAATCGAAATACGTTTTACATTTAGTCTATAGGGGCTGCTTGACCTTAATGTTTTAAAAAAAACAAATCACAAACTCATTTCGACCCTGTACATGTGTTATCTTGATGCAACTACATATAACTCATTTTTATTGGGAAAACTTAGAGATGTAAGCATGCTTGGAAGCGAGATGACCTTTTGGTATTGTATCTCACCCTCACCATGTATATTTTTTGAATAGAAACTACTAGGTATTACATACTCAAGTTTTCCGTCTTATGAATGCGTGATGACAGAGGTTTTGGCCAATAGCGTCTTCTTCATAAGAATAGAAAAGAACTGCCATCATATTTATCGAATGATGCCGTCTCCATTCTGACATTATATAATAAGTGTTATAAGAAATAATTTATGCAAGCCATTGTGCGGCTAACAGGGGCGTCAATTTTAAGTATAAAGGAAGAAACCACTAACAATTTTTTATCATAGGATCTTTTTCATTGCCTTTTCTTTGCTCACATAAACCCCCAAATATATATTAACATTACTAAAAGTAAAATGGCAGTCATGGCATTTATCGAAACTCTTGAAAAACGACGTAGTCGTAGCGGAAGCAGTGGTCTTAGTACTGGTACTGTCGTTGCTACTACTATTGTTGCTAGTGAAGGAGATCCCTCAGTAAGAAGCGGGAGACTTTGGGCATACATCATTGGCGCCTTTCTTTTGATCGTTGCTTTCATATTATTCACATTTGGTATGGTAACGAGACAGAAGCAATACTCGAAGACGTATACGATTTGGATGACCTTGTTGACTTCAATTATATCGATGGCTGGAATTATGCTCATCCAGCTCGATGCGACGCCCTATTGTGTCATTGGATTTGTATTTATTCCTCTTGGATGGCTTGTTTACTTAATGAGAAATGGGTTCCATTATAAAAGACAGAGAGCTGAAAACGAAGACGGAGATGATGTTGTGTAAGAGGTCTTCGCCTCTTAATACTATTGAAGTCTGATACTTTCATTCTCTATTTTTTTGGATTTGGCCAACTGGGCATGGAGAGGTGTGTTTGGTGTTTAGGATAGGTATCTACCTAGGTGCTACTATGGAAAGGTAATACATATCTACCTATAGGTTAATAAAATGATTTTTACGAGTAAAGATTTCAATATGAGATGTTGATTTACAGCTGTCACTCATGTGTTGGGAATTTAGTCTAGCTCCAATGCTTTACTCCAGGCGGGAATCAGCTGCTTTGAGAGGCGATGATGTAAGAAAGTGACAGCGTCGACAAGGTCGTAATGCACTATGTACATGATCGTCAAGGAGCTCCTACTATTCCTCATAGGGATTTCGTTGCAGGAAGTATTTTTTTGAATGCCCCAAACGTGTAAACAAGCGGGGGCAGCTTATTACTAGAGAAAAGTGTGAGGCTTATCCTTGCAAGGGGCAGGCACTAGTTTCACCTCAAGACTAGCTGACATGAGCTTATCCAACTATGGACATGGTGGAGAGTAGAGGTAAGAGCCTCCAAATCTTATAAGAACTCTGAAGGGCCATACTCCCATACCTCTCCCCATCAACATTCTCTCCGTTAAAAATATGGTACGTTTCTCTGTAATATGGAATATACAACTCATTATAGAACGCATGCATTCCTGGAAAATATGAATATATAGAGGTGCTTGGAGAAGGGGACTTTGGCATTGTCTACTTGGCAAAGAGTTTAGAAGATGCAAGCTTCAAGGCCGTCAAGACACAGAGAAAAATACCGGGTGAAAATAAATTTCTGGAGGTCGAGTATGAGTTTTATCAACGGCTTGTAGGCGTAGAAGGGATTCCAGTCGTACACTACTTTGGCAAGGATAGTAACGATGACTTAGCCCTTGTCATGGAGCTTTGCCAAGTTGATCTTGCAACACATTTGAAGACCCATTACGAGGTTTACGACAAGCTGCGCGTCGATGCCCTTGGCCTCCGCGTAATTGATATTCTTGAGGACATGCAGAAAAGAGGGATCTTGCATGGTGATATCAAGCTGAGCAATATTGTATATAAAGATGCGAGTGACCCAGCGGGCGCCTACCTTCTGGATCTTGGCTATGCAGATTTCCTTGACAATACTCGGGACTTTTTCCGATGTAACGACTGCACGCCCATCTATTTGGATAAGAAGAACTCTTGCACATATCGCCAAGACTTGGCATGTCTAGCATACTGCTTGGCATGTTGTTATGTAGGTGGAAGTTTTCCTTGGAATTATCTTGTAGACACGCCAAAGGAGATGATTGTTAAGAAAGTTGCATTTTGGGAAAATCCACCATCATGCCTACCTGACAACATTATCAAGCTGATAGAGTACACTACATCCAACCCAGAAGATCCAAATGTAGACTATGACCATGCACGAGATATTTTACGTGACTTGTAGTTATATCAAAAAGTTTTTCTTCAAGGTGGAGGCTAGTTCATGTCCATAAATACTTTCAATACACACAATGACTATATTGCCTCTATAAATTACTTTCAGTCACATAGATATAAGACACTTGGACAATGTGATCTATTTTGAAATGGCGGAAGTATGAAACTCTTCCGAGAGGCATTCTCAAATCGTTGATTGTTTTTTTCTTGTTTCGCAATCAAAATGCGCCGGAATGTGAAAATGTTCCATGCATGAGCGTGACACTTGCCACGCAGATTTATGTATGACAGCTGGCAGGCTTTTGTTTTGGACAATAGCTTTTCTTGGTTGGCTAGGCGAGTGGTGGCATTGGGGTGCCCTATGAACGCCTTTTCTCAGTCTGGGCTGGTTTGGATACTTCACCTGCTACGTACCAGCCAACCCCCACTACGACTAGCAAGGCTTCCACTATGAAGAGGTCATTTGATTCTTTGAAAGAGCTTCCCATCTTTTGAACCTTTTCTTTGCTTCTTTCATCAGTCAAAAAAAAGGCAGAAGAGCGGCAAAACCATACGGGTACATAGGTGTTTATTTGCACGCATTGCCAGAACAGCGCAGCTCGACGGGCGTTTTTAATTGCACTAAGAAAACCCTCGTTGTGATTCAAAAAGGTGATTAATTTGAGGCTGGCCGAGAGAAGAAAAGAAGAAGGGAAAAAGAAAAAAAAAGAAGGAAAAACAATCGTAATAAAATGTCGCTCAAGTATGTATATAAACACACAGCCGACTGGGTTTTCCTATAATAGGGCCAAGATGGACTTTTATCCAAATACTGGACGAGCCTGTGGCTTCTTTGGCTACAAAGTGGACTACCCGAGCTGTGACTACGACTGTCGGAGGGATACTAACAGGCCTAGCTGGGTTATGATGTCTGCCAAGGGCAACTTGGTGAAGCTTCCCAACGAAGACGTGCTGTACTGTGTCCGGTCTCGTATTGCCTTGACCCTCAAAGCCTGTGCCGGCTCTGGGCCGGATTCAACCCCTCTGCCTATAAAGAGTGAGGCCGGCACGGTCTACGTGACCACTTCGAGGCTGGTGTATATTCCGTCGCAGGTGACGGATGCTTTTCAGTCGTTTTCAGCACCCATTCAGGACTGCATAGACTCGTATGTATCGTCTTATTTTATCGGACCGTGGTCGTGGAACTGCACGGTCAAACCAACGTCAGACGGCAATATACCGGCGAATGTGGCTCGTCTTGAGCTGCAGTTTACCTTTCGTGACGGAGGCCACAGTGCCTTCCAGTCACATTTTGACACCCAAAAGGAGCGGGTTCTACATGCACAGACAGTACGTCAAGAGACGGGGCAGGAGATCCCTGTAAATGAAGACTTGCCGCAGTATGAAGCTACAGATTCGGGCCGAGCACCGCTTTATGAGGCGTCACGAATGGACGCCATCAGCACGCCTAGCGAGCCTCCACCAGGCTATTATGATGCACACATGTAGTTCTCCCTTGTGTGTATGGTCATTAATTTATGTACTATTATGCTAGCCATGCGATACCTTGCATCTTTTTATTTCCAATTTAAGAGGTATGATAGCCACTCATTATCCATTTGCATTTCAGTTATGATGTCATGAGCTATTCATCGTGTTATTTGATTGGTCAGGGTTTCAAGGGATAAAAGTGACGTTGAGTTTTTGGGGGCTTTTGGGATTGAAAAAGAACAAGGACTTCTGTTAAGCAAGATAGAATGGCATCTCCATGGGACTGTGTCCCTGAAGAGAAGAAGTTTTTTGTTCTCGTTACGGGAGCCAATAGGTACATGATGAATTGATAGAGAAAAAAAAGACGACTAATAAATATAAAGTGGCATCGGCTTTGGCATCGCCCAGCGTCTCATTGACGAGTTCTGTGTGGCTCATCCATCGCCAGATTGGCACCTTATTCTCATTACGACGACGCGTAGTGTTGCCAAATCGCAGGCGACGACAGAAGCCCTTCTCTCGTTTCTCCTGAAAAGGGGCTCTTATCCAGAGCGAATCCATCTTGCTAGCTGTGAATTGGATCTCTGCAATCTCCACAGTGTCCAGGAGGCTGCCCGGAAGCTGATAGAGGCACCTGTGGAGGTGGTATCAGGAAAGACAAAGGGACAGGGGCTTGTTGAGCGCATCGATGCCATGATTCTCAATGCCGGAATTGGCGGTTGGACCGGCGTGAACTGGCTGCAATTTGCAAAGCAGACGCTTACAATGGGCTTCATTCAGGCCACGTCCTTTCCCATTTACAAGATGGGCCGAGTCGGTGCCCTAGTGGACCCCCAAACAGGTCGATCTATAAAAAAAGAACAAGGAAAAAAGGCTCTTGGCGAGGTGTTTTGTGCCAATGTATTTGGTCATTACGTCTTTACCCATAACCTCATGCTGCTGCTGCGAAGAAATCGTCCATGGGGACCTGCTCGTATTATCTGGGAGAGCAGCGTCGAGTCTACATCCGCCCACGCCTTTTCCCTCACCGACTTTCAAGGCATCGCAACGGATGCAGCCTATGAGAGCTCCAAGCGACTCACAGACATCCTTGCCTTGTCGTCGCATCTCGAGGACGCAAAGCCGTATACGGATGCATTTACCCATAGCGACTTGCTGGGTGTGGCACCAGAGCAGTATGTGACGCACCCTGGCGTCGTCTGCTCGACGCTCTTCCCCCTGCATTGGATCTTGGTGTATTTCTATCAACTGGGCATGTTCATCTCTCGGCTTCTGGGCTCTCCATGGCATCCCGTGACTGCTTACCGGGGCGCCATGGCAGCTGTATGGTTGACCCTGCAGCCACAGGCTCGACTTGGGGAACTTGAAGCGTCATCGGTGAAATGGGGAAGTGCCACGACATGGAAGGGCTCTGATTTTGTCAAGAGGACTGAGGTACAGGGCTGGGGGTTCCGTGGCCGTGTGGGCGACGAATCATTTGCAGGGACGCCCGAGACGGACACACTCGTTGCAGAGTTTCCCTTTTCTTCCTATCAACGTCACGACTGTGGCCGAAAGATGGGGACCACTGCGTTGACGGAAAAGGAGCGTCAAGAGTTTGAAGTTCTAGGCCGGGATTGTTGGCAAGAAATGGAACGTCTTCGAAAGGAATGGGCACCCTAACAATTTTTTTTTATTCACCATTGCTTTATTTAAAGAAATCATAATACTAATACTAATAAATGCATCAAACTTTGCCACCTACAAAATAAAACAAAAAAAAGCACATAGACTCCAAAAACTCCCGCAACACCTTTCGATTAAAGCTCCCACTAAGAATGGGGTTTCTTCCGCCGATGGGACACTGGCTTTGCCGTACTAGGAGGACTACTTTCCTTTCCAAAATTATCCAACTCATTGCAAATGTACTGGAAGAGAGCGGGGTTCTCTCCGTATTCCTTTTCATGGAGAGTTACCAAATGGCTAGTGCAGTGTCAGTACGAAATAGTCAAGATGGATACAACGTACCGTTTATAATTATCCTTGCGAGAGACAAAACTGCGGCAGTAAACACACCGAAAGGGCATGAGCTTGTGGCCAAGAAGATGACGCTTCAAAATATATTTCAGATGGAACCCTTTACCAACAATGCTATGCTTGCAATTGTTGTAGGTGCAGTACAGGAGAAGACGTGTACCATGGACCAAGTCAGAATGGGCGAGCACATCTACCTTCTTCCGAAAAGTCTTGTCACATCCTGCATGCATGCAGGGGTAGCCAGCTTGCACTGTGGATGAGGGCTTCTTGGCAGCCGGCATCCTTTGGCTATAGTCAACCATGGGAATGGACGGCAAGAGATGCTGAGAAGGCGGAAGGGGAAAAGGCGGAATATAGCCATAAGGATACCTTACGGGGCTTACGGGGTCCATGTACGGAAAGGAAGGGGGGGAAATGGGTTGTGTATGAAGAACATGGGAAAGGGGAGGCAGGGGACCATTTGAAATCTTTCCCGTCAAGGGAGGGAGATTAAGCTCGAGGTTTTCCATGGGGGAGACGAAACTCATTTTTTGTTTGTGGGATGATGAACGAAAGAAAAAAGGTTGATGAGAGGGGGAAGGTTTGGCTTTTATAGCCGTCTCACGTCCATAGAAAAAAAGTATTTGGGTAGTTTTGATCTGTCCATTGCTTTTACTCTCTTTTTTTTCCCACCGACTCCTACTCACCCTTGTCAAGTATGATCGACCCCTTCTTCTTGCTTTCTTTTTTTCTCCATCCGTCTTTTGACTCTGTCCCTGCTTCTTCGTTTTTGTTCATTCTTCTGATCCTTTTATATACGTCTATATGTCTGGAATTATGAGACTCTTCTTGCCAAAACGTACACATATGTACACGTTTTTTTTGGAAAGATGACTTTATTGACGATGAAGACTTCGTGCTATTAGGAAACCGTTCTGTCAAGCAGTCGTATGTGGTAAAGAAAAAGCAATATATGCAGCTCTGATTGTAGTTTTGCAAAACTCGTTCAACTTGATGGATTTAAAAGTGGGCCAGATTCTGTTTGCTCTTTTACAATAGGCATCCGTCGTTCATTTGGCAGCACTCATCTGCCCTATAGTATGTACTCACTTTGATTATACTTTTTCTTACACTTTTTATTACATTTTTTTTTCTATCCAAGTCCTCATTCACCATAGACTTTTTTTTCGAGTTTTTTCTTTGCTTGCAATGTACCACCGTACTCGAGTTCCTGAAAAAGGTGGGTGGAGGAGGGGTGCGTTATAGCACAGAGCTGCATATGCATGATGTATGTATGCAGCAGCAAGAACGACAAACGAAATACGGGCCTTCTTTGATGAAGCAAACGGCGACAATTTCACATATCCGCAATCATTAGTATCCAGAGCGGTCTGTGGATACGACAACAAGGTGAGCAAGGCCATATTCAGCATTGTGCATGAAGATGAAACGACTCTCCTCTCAGCTCCATGTTGGAAGTGCAAACGAAATCCTGGCACCCAGCCCTTAATGGTGTCAATAGGAGGAATATTTTCCCTGCTTACAACAACAAACTTTCTTCTTTATCGTATTCGTACGGATGGCTGCATGAGCGATTTTTGTGTGACCTTTTTTTGCAAAAAACGGCTCCAAATGGGTGTTATGCCTATACAAAACGGATGGTGGGCTTGTTGAGAATATCCATGGGGTATAAAACTGTAAGTAAAAAGAAAAAATTCTAATCTGTATCGTGTACAGAATCTTGATGGTCGGATTGGAGTCTTCGTAGAAGCATCTTTTCACTCTGTCCAAAAACACCAATGCATAATGGCAAGGGCACAGAGGCAAGGCTCACCACGGCCGAAAAAATAAGGGAACGCTTCATATTTCCCGGTGGATTTCCGTCGTTTCCACTGCGAAGAGCATCAGATATAATAATAAATACACCACCCAATAATTGACCGCCACTCCAAGCAATTGTTGAAGTCACCTCTGGGCTCACGGGATGGGTCACTTCTACGAGAAATTCAACTGCCACAGGCACTAGAATAAATGCAGAGGCCCCCAAGATAGCTAACACAATATATGGGCCAGCAAGTCCACCCGAGTCGTGTGTGCCTGGCATCCAAATGAAAGCCAAAAGACTTAGACCAATAAGCGGAACACAAATGCGTAAGCATAATATAAACTTTTTTGTTCGATCCAAAATGGGAGATGATAATGCAGACGCTACAAGACCGACTACAATGAGCACAGCACCTGCAATGCCAGCTTGATCATCCGAGTAGCCATAGGGAAGCATGATTTGGTTCAAGAGCGACGATATGGAGTTGAAGAAGCCTACGTAAATCGAAAATGGAATGAAAACAAGCCAAAATTCAAGGGTAGTGCAGAGAATACGAATCGAAGGAAGAATATCTGTTTTGGCCGTCTCTGATGACGGGGCTACTGGTGTTGGTGGTTTTCTCGGCACAAAGATGGATGGAATAGAAAACACCGTGGACTATACATTAGTTTATCATGAGTTTTTTTTTCTTAATAGTGACATACAATAATGGCTACATAGAGGACCATGTTAGGGATATCTTGGGGCCCCGAGACCCAAAAGGGGATGATGAGCTGACCGAGGGCCGCACCGAAGGGGTTGGCCAGACTAGTAAAGGCGGTGGCAGCAATACGGCCACGATGGGAGTACCAGAGGTCAGAGTAGCGTGTTGGGGCAGCGAGGACAAAAGGCTGCGCAATGCCCGTGAGGATTTGGCCAAGCATGACGATGCCAAAGTGGCCGCCACTCATTTGGTCGGCAGTAAGACTGGAGCGGGTACCGGCATAGCGAATCCAGCTTCCCACAAAGATGAGGATGGCAGACGTCATCATGGACGGTTTGGGGCCGAAATGAAGCATGTAGATGGCCAAGGGGGTGGCAAAGGAAAAGGAGAATAAAAAGGCCGTACTCAGCCAATTGATGGTGGTTTCTGAGGTTCGGAAAAACAGGGCCGCATCAGAGGCCACCGGAGAGAAGGTGAGCCAGTCCCAACTGACAATGATATTCAACAACGTCAATTGAACGAGTCCGAACCAGCGTCTACGGTACGAACGATAGTACGTTGTTGTGCGGGCATGATTCGGCTGCTCAATATGGAGGGCTTCTTTTGGAGGCATGGCCAAGAGACATTTATTTGCTGGTTTACATTTAGGGACAGCCAAGACGATGGGATGAGGATGAAACTGCGGAGAAATAGAGTCACGGGGACTTTATTAACTTGAGGTTTAATCTCTTGGGCGACTTGGCGAGAAGCCAAGATGGGGTTCTGGGGAAAAAAGAGTGGATCAACTGCCTCTTTTGTCTTCTTTATCCATGCCAGATGGGGGCAAGTGGAGAAAACCCTCTTCCACGGCTTCTCTCGGTTTGTCGCATCATGCACGCTTTGATGAATCCTTTTTTTTGGTCACGTTTTTTATGCATCTATTTAGTATCAACGCTTTTTGTGTCTATTTGAGCTTGGACCACAGCTTTGGCGCGGCGCATTGTGTTGCGCAGTGCGTTAGGTGGAAGACTATTGTTAGCAAAAGCCCATTCCGTATCGGCTACATACACTCTTCGACGCAGTCCTCCTTGCTGCCGGCCTCCACACGAGCGACACACTCGTCAAAGTGGTGCTTCACCGAAGCACATTGCGCCGAGTTTCGGCATTCTGGCCATTAGCATATGAATTCACAAAGGGTGGACGCACCCTCCTCGAGGACATCCTTGGGGTCGACAATCTCGTCCTCGTCCTCTTCCTCCTCGTCTTCTTCCTCTTCTTCCTCAGCCTCTTCGGAAGCAGCTTCGGCAGGAGCCTCTTCGGCGACAGCCTCCTCAATGGGCTCGGCAACAGCAGGCTCCTCGACGGCTTCGGCCTCGGCAAAGCTCCATGGAGCAGCAGCGTCCAAGAGGTCGGTGATTGTGTCCCAGACGCCCATTTTAAATTTGAGAAAAGTCAATTGGTTGTTCGTAGTGCAGAAACACAAAGCGCAAAAAATGGAGTGCAGTTATGCATCAATCCGAGGAGCGAATGGCGACGGCTCTGATTGGCCCGTGGCGCCAGCTCAGCCGGCCGCATCCGAGTCACGTGTGGCAGTTTCGACTACGATGACGTCATGAAATGTATTATCTTACGTAATCAATTTGCAGGCAGGCGGGCGACGACGGCGGCCATTTCGTCGTCCGAGTAGAGGCGGAAGCCGCGGTCTTTGGTGACGCTGGCAAGCTGGACGTTGTTCTGGTCGAGCTTTTCCTCCATGACCTGCTTGAGGGTCTTGAGGACCAGCGTTTCGGCGTCAACGAGCGACAGCGATTTATGATAGTGGTTCTGCAGCTCGGCCTGGGCGCCCTCGGAGCCAGAGCCGATGGCCTTGGCGTCGTAGCGGTAGAAGGTGCCGCTGGGCTCGGCATGGTACAGCGCCGGGCCACGCGGCTGACCGTCAGGGCCGAGTTCAGCGTCGTAACCGGCGATGAGAAGGGCCACGCCAAAGGGGCGGCTCATGATGGAGTCCTCGCCGTCGGCGGACTCGCCGAAGCGCAGAGCCAGGTCGCAGACCGCCTGCGTGCAGCTCTCGACGCTCAGCGGCTCGTTGTAGCTCAGGGCGTGGTTTTGGCACTCGACGCGCGCATGCTCGACCATGCTCCGGGCGTCTGCCTGCAGGCCCGACATGGCACAGCCGACGTGGTGGTCGATCTCGACAATCTTCTCCACCGAATGCGCCTCCATCAGCGTCGACGTCACGCGCTTCTCAACGCCCAAAACAACGCCCTCGGCCGTGGCCACGCCAATGGCCGTGCTGCCGAGTTTGATGGCCTCCAGCGAGTACTCGACCTGGAAGAGCCGGCCCTCGGGCGAGAACGTGCTGCGGGTCAGTGCCGGCGCGTTCGGTGCGCAACGTACTTGATGCCCCGGTCGTATTCCGAGCGTGCCATAAACATTGTGTGCGGTGGTTGGAGCTCCTTCCTGCCCACGCCAGCTCTGCAGCCTCCGCCGTATCTGCGTACCGCGTACCGTGTATGTACCTGTTGTCCCATCCTGCGTACCATACTACCATGTACATATGTCGACGTACCTCGTACCGTCTGCCGTACCATTTTGTACCCCCGCATGTACCGCTCCGGCATCAAGACGTCAACATGTCGCGCCCAGGCCACGCAGGAAGCCGGAGCCGCGTGGGGCCAGTGTCTGCCGAGACGGCCGCGTCGGGGGCACCTGTTTCTGGCGAGACGCCGAACGAGAACGAGCGCTGGGCGAGAGATGTGCGAGATATGCCAAGTCGGCCAACGAGCCGGACAGGACTGCGGCTGTCGACGGCTGCTGCTGGTGCTGAGGACGGCGCAGAGCACGGGGAGCAAGGCGAGCGGCGGCTGGAGCGGTCGATGACGGGGAGGGATGTGCGGCAGCGCAGTCCAGGGCGCAGGCCAAAGCCGGTGTCGGCGCCGTCGTGGAAGGCCAATGTGCATCTTGTAGCGCACACGACGGCGCCGCTGGCGTCGCGGGTGTCGATTGCACCGCTGGCGTCGCAGGTCCCCGCCAGCCAGCAGCCAGCGGCACTGGCGTCCATGACGGTGGAGGAACAAGAGGCAGCGTTGCTGGAGGATCTTTTGTATGTGTTTATGGGCTACGAGGGGCAGTATATACGGTTTGGGCGCGGCTACGACCCCGAGGAGGAGCGAGACAGGCTGACGGGCCCTCCATGGCGTATCCTGCCGGGGCTGGACCCCAGTCTGCAGGATATGACGACGTCCATGGTGGATACAGCCACGTATTACATGGCGCTGGAGGCCTTTGTCAATGTGCAGAGCCGGGAGGCCTTTGGGCTGGTGAACCACGCGCTCTGTGCGTCGGTGCGCAAGTGCTTGCAGGACTATCTCGTCATGATTGCCCAATTGGAAACGCAGCTCTTAACAGACGACCACTTCACGCTACATGTCCTCAATATCCACATGCAGCCCACAACGCAGATGCTGCGCCAGCTGTACCTCCTGGCGCACGAGCTTCTCAAAAAGAATGCCCTTCTCGACGATGATGACGACGACGAGTCGAGCGACGATGGCGTCGACGACTATGACAAAATCATTGATCGTTTGCGGGAGGGTGGCGAGCTGGTCCCGGGAAACGCAGCCCAGAAAAAGATTTGCAAGGGCGGTGCTGTGCTGGAGCTCATCACTAAGCGTCTCGAGGCCCTGGCGGGCGATCCGTCGGCGCGGGCGTTGCTGACGACGCTTCTGCGTGACGCCAGTCGTCCGTACATGGCCATGCTTAACGAGTGGCTGCACCACGGCGGTATCAACGACCCACATGCAGAATTTCTCGTCAAGGAGCAAAAGAGCATTGGCCGCGAGCTGCTCAAAGTCGACTACACAGACGAGTACTGGGACCGACGCTACACCTTGCGCGACAAGGACATTCCACCACAGCTTCTGGCCGTCAAGGACAAGGTGCTGCTGGCGGGGAAGTACCTCAACGTCGTGCGGGAGTGTGGAGGCGTTGACCTGGGCCAGAAGGTGGTGGATGTGCCTTTGTCCTTTGACGATGCCAAGTTTCTGGACAACATCAACACGGCCTATGCCCATGCCAATGCTTCGCTGATGCAGCTGCTGCTGACGACCCATGCACTGCCAGACCGTCTTCGCTCGCTCAAGCACTACTTCTTCCTCGATCCATCCAACTACTTTTCGTACTTTCTCGAGCTCGGCCACCACGAGCTGCGCAAGCGCAACATCAAGGCCATCAACACTGGCAAGCTCCAGTCGCTGCTGGACCTCGTCCTGCGGCAGCCCGGCAGTATTGTGGCCCTGGACCCATTCAAAGAAGATGTGCGTGTGGAGATGAACGAGACGACGCTTGTGCAGGCCCTGCAGCGAGTCGTCAACATCACCGGTATTGAACAGGGCGAGATTGTTCAGCTGAGCGAGGCTGCCACAGCCGCTGTTTTGGATGCCGATGGCTATGCCTCCCTGCAGCTCGACTACACCATGCCCTTCCCCGTCTCGCTCGTCATCAGCCGCAAGACGATTTGGCGGTACCAGGCCCTGTTCCGTTTCCTGTTGTCGCTACACCACTTGGAGACGCAACTGTCGACGACGTGGCAGAGCCATATGCGAGACGTTGCCTGGTTCCATCGCTCGACAAACCCCCAGGTCGTCGAGTGGAAACGGAGGCTCTTTACCTTGCGGGCTCGCATGCTGGTGTTTGTGCAGCAGCTGTTGTACTTTTGCACGGCCGAGGTGATTGAGCCGAATTGGCAGGCATTGATGGGGCGGCTGCAAAAAGAAGAGGAGGCGGCCAAGGGGGGTTCCACGAGCACGCCGACGCGGACAGTGGATGAGCTGATGCAGGACCACGTCGACTTTCTGGATACGTGCTTGAAAGAGTGCATGTTGACGAACAGCAAGCTGCTAAAGGTAGGAAAAGAAGGTGAGACGAGAAGAAGGCGTTCTAATACGTAGATTCATGCCAAGCTGATGCAGACATGTCTATCGTTTGTCAACTATGCGTCGTATTTGACCCGGAACATGGACCATATTGATCCTGACCTGGCCATGACGTCTGACCGGCCCAAGGACACAACCAAGGAGCAATGGGCGGCCTTCCAGACGGATACAGCTACGTATGCAAGCTCGGCGAATGCCCCGACAGCAGAAGAAGCGCTTACGCTGGCGGAACGATTACAAAAGTATGAGCATCTATTTGGACGTAATCTACAGGTACTGCTGGATGCATTGAACCATTATGCGGCGACAGAGACGGTAGTGCTATTAAGTTTATGTGCGCGGTTGAGCACGGCCAACCAGGGCACGGAATTTGCTGGTCTTCGTCATGAGGAGGATTTATAGTCGTGTGTATAAGTAAATGATAAGAGAAAAGGGAATTTATTCTTTGGCCAACTGGATGCCGTACTTTTCATAGGGGAAATCCTCGAGAGTGGGCCGATATTCACCCAAGCCGTCATTGACTTCGCCTGGAGGGGTTGCAAGGCCATTGGCGCCGGCTTGGCCTGTGACGCCTGCGAGAATCTCAGCTTCTTGGCTAGCATATTCAGCCCGAAGACCTGGATGGGGGCACCAGATGGCACGCATGCCAGCTCGACGGCCTGATTCTACGCCAGAGACGCTGTCTTCAAAGACGAGGCACTCTTCGGGCTGAACGGGGGCCTCGTCGGTGGGGAGGGAATCGTTAATGGTTTGGAGAGCGAGGAGGTAGATATCAGGCATGGGTTTACCATGGCCGGAAGGGATCCGTGGGTCATCACCAAGGACACGGCGGTTTTCAGAAAAAACAGAGAAGAGCTTCTGGTGGTTTTTCGTCTTGACATGAAAGTTGCCTGTGTGGGAGGATGTGGCGAGGGCAATGTGGACATTAGGGGCATTGTGGAGGTCGTTTAGGAGCTTGGCTACGCCGGGGAGGACGACGGCTCGGTCGAAGCGTTCCTGTTGAAGTTTAATGTTGCGTGCTTTAAACTCGGCGGGCGTGAGGGGGATTTGGGCCCAGTCGAGGAGGATCTTGTTGGATTCCTCGACAGGACGGCCCTGCTGCTTGGCTTTAATAGCCCATGGAAGAGGGCCCTTTCCATATTCTGCCAAAATGACGTTTACGCATTCCGAGTAGATGTCTTCTGTCCCCAAGAGAAGGCCATCCATGTCAAAGAGACAGGCGCGAATGGGGGGAAGCGGCGTGGAAGTGACAGTCATGGTAGTAGATGTGATGATGGATATCAAGGGAAAGGCAAAGGGGACCTGTTTGCTTTATATCGGAAGGGAGGTGGATGACTGGATGTGACGGTGTGATGCCTGGGGCCAATTCATCAGGTCAATTCCGGATGGAAAGGTGAAACGCATGTTGATGGCATTGGCTTTGCAGAAACGATGTAGAGCCCCACAATCGCCCCCATGCAAAGGCATAAAATGTAAAAACGGTATTGTCGGGCACCGCGAACTTGGTTTGAGCTCTTAAGTGGCTTTCCAGGAGCGAGTCTTGCACCATCAAATCAGAAGGATTAACCATTGACAACAAGATGGAAGGAAAGGCGCACGTTTCCTCCGGTCTTCGTTATCAAGATGATCATCCCTATATTCTACATACTCATTCACTGCTTGATTTCACAATCACGGTTTACTTTTTTTATTATCTGTCCTTCCGATTCGGAGCAAGTTCCCTTGTCGTTTCATTAAAAAAAAAACTCCGAAAATATAGGCGGAAATGTAAACGTTTTCTCCCGCGGAAGCAGCTATGCTGCATGAGACGGATGTTGTACCACAGCGAGTCATCTTACTGTCATCTCTTCTCGAAGACCGTGAGAGCCTTCACCTGGGCGGCACGGTGTTATCTATTTATGGCATACCAACGCCGGCTGCCCGCAGACGGCTTCGCATCGCGGCACGTACGGATGCCAACGCAGAGCCTTGAGGTACATTTCCTGGTACGAATCAAGAGTGGGTCCTTCCGAACAGTATGGGGCAGCTTCAACATGCCATTGTGAAAGATGGAAGGAGCAGCTCAGCCGACAGCCATCTTGCGTGGCCACAAAGCGCAGGTGCAAGTCACAGAGTTTATCCGTTTCCGGAATGGTTCCATGACGGCAGCCTCACGGCTGGCGACGTGTGACAGCGAGGGCTTCGTTGTGCTCTGGGACCTTGCCATTTTGCGGCCGAAGGCCGTGTGGAAGGCTCACGAAGGCAGTGTTCTTGGTCTCGAGGGATGGCCTTTGGGACAAATCGTAACACATGGGAGGGACCACTTGCTGATTGTCTGGCAGCTTCCCGAAGAAGATGAAGATGCCATGAGTCGAGAACTGCCCTTGGAAGGGAAGGAGTATGTGCATCGGCCACAGCCACGGAGGCTTTACTCTGTCGATGTGCATGCATTGAATTTCTGCCCATTTTCATCTTTTTCGACGGGAAAAGAGGGCGAAGTGTTTGTGGCCGTGCCGAATGCGTTGGTATTAGAAGCAGTGCGTTTTTTTTTCTTTAGCGTAAGGTTTGTATTGACGATAGGTGGACATCTTTCATGTTCCTCTGCAAAGACGTATCAAGACAGTAAAAGTAAGTAAAGAGGAAGGTATGGTCATGTCGGTGGCATTACGTGTCCGACAGGAGAGGTTTATTATTGTGGCAGCGTTTGAAAACGGCGCTGTTGCGGTGGCCTCGTCCGACTTTTCGCCACAGTCCGAGCCCACGCTCCTTTACAGATGCAAGGCCCATACACAGCCCGTGCTCTCTCTCGATGTAGCCCCTGATGATTCGTATTTCCTTACGTCTTCTGCTGACAGCATTCTTGTCAAGCACCCTTTGCCCCTGTATAAACCCCCTCTCCTCCTCCCAGCACCTATACCCCAAGCACAACCACACGCACACAAACAGACACAGTCACCCTCTAACCCACCATCCCTCTTGTCCATGGCACTTGCCAAAGAACAAGGCCATCCTAGCCCTACGCCCACGCAAGTGCCTCTAAACACAGCTCCGGAAGAGCATCCAATCCGTGTGGTGGATACAAGGCACTCTGGCCAACAGGGTCTGCGAATACGCAACGATGGAAAGCTTCTGGCCACGGCTGGATGGGATGGTCGTTCTCGGGTGTACACGACAAAGTCCTTGAAAGAAATTGCCGTGTTAAAATGGCACAAGGAAAGCTGCTTTTGCATGGCCTTTGCTCCCATCACGGCCAATGATGACCTGTTCGAGACGGCTATTGTTGGCGTGAAAGAGCGACGCCTTAAGGATGCCATAACGGCGCATTGGGTAGCCGTGGGCAGCAAAGATGGCAAAATTAGTCTATGGAATCTATTCTAATCACAGCTCCTTGTAAAAGTGCTGCTTGTACTTTCTGCTCGCTCGGTCAATCGCCCGATGCATAAAATGTGACCCTACAATCTCCACCACCATTTTCTCCTCCTTACCATCCTCCACGGGAATCTCTATGCGAAAGAACGTCCCCTCTTTGGGCACCATAACGACCCTGTTCTTTTCCGTCACCACCTCAAAAACATGCCGAGTGTCCCGTATCACGATACCCCTCGTGCCCACCCTACCCACACACGCACTCCTCGTCACCTCTACACACGCCCCGTGAAAGTCAGCTGCTGCTAGCTTCACTGCAGCATTTGGCCCTCCTATTCGCAAATCATTGGGTCCCAGCACTTCGCGGATATAGCCCATCCACAGTCGATGCAACGGCTCATACGACGTATACAGATTCTTCTGCCTTGGGCCTTTGACACGCACATCGTACAGCTTCATTTCTCGTATCTGTCGTGACGATAAGGGCTTTGGCTTTTGGTGTTTGGCTGCGTGAATCTTTTGTTCCTGCTTGATCCGTCGCGACCGACGGCGCGCTTCTCTCCCATTGTGGCCCATGGCCCCTAGTGCCGATGCCTCTGCTGCTGCTGCTGTCGCCTGGGCTGCCGCAATGGAATGCGCCGCAGCAGACGAGGTTTCGTCTGCGCCGGGAAGCGACACTCGCTTCTTTTTCACGTCGGATGCATCGCCATCTGGTGTTGTTGGCCGTAAAAACTGCTCGCGGTGCTGGATTTTGTCCTTGAAAATCTGCGCTGCCGTGTCTGGCGAATGCACCCTCTCTAGTAGCCTATGCACTATTTTTTGCGTTGTATTTTCAGCCATTCTCTTCACGTCTCTCGAGTCTTCGTGCACTCTGCCCAACTTTTTTTATGGGGTCAGTGACGCAATGATTATGACTAAGCGAAGCTCCCTCGGCATGTCGAGAGCTCTTGAGAGGGCCAAGCTCCATGCCGATACAAGAACAATGAAGAGGATTTTTGCCATGTCAGCCGCTGCCATGGCAGCCAATACTTTTGCGTTTGAGCCTATAGTGACACCGGTGGAGCAAATGGTCCTGGGCGATGTCTGTCCCAACTATGCTCTTTATGCCACTCGACCGCATCATCCATTCAGCAAAGGTGCCATGGCTCTGCCGTTCCAGAGGCCGCACGAGGCATGCCGAACCTTTCAGTCGGAAGAAATTGAACGGGTGATTCAAGATATGGCAGATCGCATGGATGATTTGGATTTAGCACGTCTCTTTGAGAATGCTTTCCCCTCGACGACCGATACGACCGTTAAATTCCATACAAATGGGCGGGATGGAAAAGAAAATAAGAAAAAATATGGCGGTGCATGGACGGGACCCCAGTCGTTTATTATTACGGGGGATATTGTGGCGGAATGGCTGCGTGACTCGACAAATCAACTGGCGGCCTATCTTCCCCTAGCACGAAATGAGCCAAAGTTGTTTGACCTCATTCTCGGGGCTGTCAATACACAGACAGAGTATGTGATCAAGAGCCCGTATTGCAATGCGTTCCAGCCACCACCTATGTCGGGCCTATCCGTGACACACAATGGCCAAAACGACCGTGTGCATCCGACGTATGAACCGTCTTTTGTGTTTGAGTGCAAGTACGAGCTTGACAGTCTTGCCCATTTCTTGGCGCTGTCGACATCGTTTTACCGGGAGACAGGATCAATGGAACACATCCACGCACGGTGGCTCCGTGCCATGAAGACGGTGCTGCGTGTCTTGGAGAAGCAGAGCCAGGGCACGTTTTTGGATGGACGGTATGTAAAGAATGAATACACGTTCCAGCGGATGACGAGTGCTGGTACGGAGACGCTAGCACTGGGCGGCATCGGAAACCCCTTAAATGGCGAGACGGGGCTTGTGCGCTCGGCGTTTCGACCAAGCGATGATGCCACCATTTTTGGATTTTTCATTCCAGCGAACGCCATGATGGCCGTAGAACTGGGTAGGGTAGCAGACATGCTGGCGGAGACAAAGACTGCAGAGGCAAAAGAGATTATAGAAGAGGCACGGGCATTTAGCGATGCCATAACCAAGGGCATATGGAAGCACGGCGTGTATAAACATTCCGTGTACGGGGATGTGTTTGCATATGAGGTGGACGGATATGGGTCGCAGGTGTTGATGGACGATGCCAACTATCCATCGCTGCTGGCATTGCCTTTGATGGGGTTTGTTGATGTCAAGGACAAGGTGTACCAGAACACACGGCGTATGATTACGAGCGTACGGGGAAATCCTTATTTTCTTTCTGGACACGATTTTACTGGGATTGGGGGTCCGCATATTGGCTTGCAAAACGCATGGCCCATGAGTGTGTTGATGCAGGCACGAACATCGGATGATGATGATGAGATTACGGGGTGCATTGCACAGATTTTACATTCGGCGAGACTGGGCCTTATTCACGAGAGTGTTCACGTCAACAATATACGGAGCTACACAAGGAGCTGGTTTGCGTGGGCAAACGGGGTGTTTGCAGACACCATGTTGGATCTGGCCAAGCGAAAGCCACATTTGATCTTTAAGAAGAAGCACGGCCCCTATGACTATACGGAAAAGCGAGACGTCCCGTGACGTGTCGTTCACTTTTAGTGATGGATGGGTGTCACTAGGAAAGAGGTGCGTCACTATGCTCCTTCCCTTTTTCACTGTTATTATTTTTATGGTTTTTTTTCTTATTATTGTATTTTTTTAAAAAAAAAAGAGTAAACGAAAGAGTCCTAGAAAGCCAACGGCACCTTCCTTAAGTGCCACATACCCATTCTCTTCTTTTGTTTACCTTTCCCCCCTCGTTTCTTCTGCTCAAAACACAAAGGACAATAAAAAAACAAACAAACAATGGTAGCCAAGATTTTGATTGGGCTCATGGCTCTTGGGGCTGCTGTTTGCCAAGGGCAAGGCGTCGAGGGAGGGTATGATTGAATGTTGCCGAGGCGTAATTATGCTAACTTGAAAAAGGGCGAGTGCTCTCTTGAAGCCGTCGTTTACGGTGGCTTCTGTTCGGGGCCTGGGAGGTATTGTCTCCCATGTTGTCGAGGCAGGAGCCCAGCAGACGACGGCGTATAGCAATGGCAGCAGCAGCAGTCCGGAGAGCACCTTTGGTGTGGCCACGACGCTGCCTTGCGAGTGCCGCTGCACGACGGTCTATCTGTCGACGACGGAGACTATCTATATCCCCACGCCGGCGTCGTCTGGCTACCTGGCGGACCGGGAGCTGACGACGGTGACGGTGTATGGCGGCGGGTATGGCTATCCGACGTTTGTGCCACCTCCGGTCTTTAGCATTCCGTCGACGGAGAAGTGCACGGCCATGCTGTGCACGCTGCAGCAGTACTCGGCGACGACGGTGTCATCTATCTCGGCAGAGCCGACGACGACACCGGCGCCTCTGATTACGTGGCCGTTGCCGCTGCCGTCGTACTTTTCTCAAAACTCGTCGACGTACGCGCCTCTGACGGCGCCGACGATTTCGTTCCCGCTGAGCGTGCCCACAGAGCCGTCGTGGCCGAATGTGGGCATGGACGGGCAGTCGGCAGGGTCGCGGACGTCGGTGCACGTGGGCATGGCGGTTCTGCTGGCTGTGGCTGCGATGATGTAAGGGGTGCGATTTATACAGGTACAATGTAGCATTTATTTATTTACCTATGTATGACAGGGTATTACAAAAAGTGGGGCCGTAGCAGCTGCAAGATGATGACATCCGTCGCGTGCAGCTCTCGGCAAGACTGCATCAAGCTGAAAGACATGGCCGATGGGAATGCAACGAGTAGCTGGCCGTTTCCCGTGTTTGCAGAGTTTGTTCGCAAGATGAATGCGCTGGGCGGAACGGCCCTGGGCGGCGTTTTCCGGCAGACAGAGGCCGTCCGCGAGACGACGACGGCGTCGGACGCGACAGAGACGGCGCTGGAGCTGCTGTGGATGAATCTTCGCGGGTTCCGGGGCATCTTCCGCTACCTGACGAGCCGGTGGTGCGTGCTGTGTCTCATCATGGTGGTGCTTTTGAACCGCACAATGGTTTACGCGTCGCCGCGACAGCATGTCCGCCTCCGATGGCACGTCCGCATGATGATCCGGGCATGTATCGTTGCGGCGCTGCTGGTGCAGTGCCGGGCGATGCTGCAGGCGCTGCACTGCCAGACATCGCCGCATTTTGCCGAGTTTCGGTGGGATGGCGGCCCGTCTCGGACCGAGTATATGCTGTACGTGTACAATGCGTATCCGGTGGCGTGGATGCACTGGCTGAGCGGACGGCTGCTGCTGGGGGAGGCGGACCGGGCGTCGTGTCTGGCGGCGGGCATGATGGCCGAATCGGGTGCCATTTCGGCTGTGGATGTGCGGGGCTCCATGGGGCTGCTGATGCCGATGTACCTGACGTTTTGCGTGGGATCGTTTGCGGAGACGCTGTCAGACACGATCCAGGGCGAGCCGGCGGCGATGGAGACGATCACGACGCTGTTTGAGCACTCGGTGGCTTTTGCCGAGGCGGAGACGAGCAGTCTTGGCTTTCTGCAGCAGATGCAGCGCACCGGCGTCCATATGACGGGCGAGACGGTGACGCTGAGCGCCGCAGAGGTGCTGCGGTGTGTCAATGCAACGCCGGAGCTGCTGCTGTTGACGCTGGTGGCCGCGGGCAGCCATCTGACGAGTCATGTGCTGGCCGTGCTGGCCGCGCAGTCGCGGTGGCGGCTAGCGAGCACGGGCTTCTGGGCGACGGCGTACATGGGCGTGATTCTGTGGAGCGCGGTGGCCTTTGTGTGGGGTGACGGGGACGCGATGAGCCTGCTGCGGATCCCATTTATGACGTCGACGACGGTGGTGCCGTTTCTCGTGATTGGCTGCGGCATTGTCGTCTGTGGCGCCGTCTATGCGCTGGGGCTGCTGGTGACGGCAGCGACGCTGGACCCCTTCCGCGACCCCGAGATTGCAGGGCTTTCCTTTGGGCAGCGCGTGCGGAGGGCGCATGGGGCGTCTCTGGTGGGATCGCGGCTAGAGGCGCTGCCGGTGCGCATGGACGCAGACTTTTACACGTTTCTCCTGCGGACAGGACTGCATGCCATTAGTTTTGCTAGCGATGCCGTCTATCTCGCCGAGGACGCGCGAATTACGCTGCCGGCACAGACGTGGCTCGAGGACGAGCGGGCCAAGGAGCTGCAGATGATCCAGGAGCGGTGGGTCGAGGGCGACAGCGTGGGGCTTGTCGACGTGCCAGGGCCACAGGGCACGAGTGGGTATGGACGGGAGCGTACGGCCGGGGAGGGCGTGCCCAAGGGGTCGAGGAGCCGGGGCCTGGCAGGGCTAGGGCTGCGGTTTTTTGCGCAGATGACGAGCCATTCAGTCGAGTTTACCGTGTACATTGCGAGCCTGCTGCCGACACTAGCAGTGTCGGTGGCCGTGGCGTGCATGCGGCTGGTGGGTGTGCAGGCGTCGGAGGGTCTGCGACAGACGGGGCAGCGCTGGCGACGGCAGACGACGCCGGCGGATGGCCGCATCTGGTACGAGGACGACACGAGCGGCGACTACCGGCCGAGCGAGGGCAGCAGCATCGAGGGGAGTGGCAGTGAGGGAGGCGAAGAAAGTGAGGAGAGTGAAGGGAGCGAGCTAGAGGCAGAGGCTCCTGTGGGCACACTGGAGGGCACTGCGTATGAGGGCATGACGGCGCTGGATTTGGCGCTGAAGCTGCAGTCGGAGGATGCGGCAGAGCGAGACGAGGGACGGATGCTGGTGACGCATCTGACGAGCAAGCGCATGGTGACGCGGTCATCGTTTGTTCGGGGCGAGGGCCGGGCAGCAGCAGAGACGACGGCGACGTCGATGGCCGATGAGCGGCGGGTGCTGCGGCAGCTCTTGGAGCGACGGCGGCCGGCCATGGTGGCAGATGAAGTGGCGTCACCGTGTGTAGTGTGCCAGGTGGCGCCGCGGACGATTCTGTCGTGGCCGTGCCGGTGTCTGTCGCTGTGCGACGAGTGCCGGATGTCGCTGGCGTCGAACAATTACCGCAGCTGCGTGTGCTGTCGCCGGGACGTGCGAGGCTTTAGCAGGGTGTATGTGCCATAAGTGACGTCATAGGTGACGTCATAGTCTCGAGTCGCGGTGACGTCATGCCGAGGAAGAATACAAGAGGTACACATGGGGGAAAGAGTGCAAGTAAAATAAAGAAGAAAAAAGACGCGACGATGAGTGAGGCAGAGGCGCCGGATGTGCAGATTCTGGGGGACAGGGTGACGTTCCAGCCGAGCGGGGTGGATGGAGACGCGCCGCTGCTGCCCAAGATGCACAGTTTCCGGACGGCGCCGTTGCAGTTTCTGCGGCAAGTGTCGCTGTATGTGTCTGGGACAGGCTGGCGAGCGTATGACAGGGTGATTGGGCCGCCGATGTTCTATGCGGGATTTACAGAGCAGCTGGTGGAGGCGGTGCTGGCGTCGGAGCTGCTGCAGACGCGCATCCGCGAGCTAGCAGCAGAGGCGGCGAAGCGCGAAATGGCGGCAGGGCTTCTCGTGGCGTCTGGCCGATGGCCGCGTGAGGAGGCCATTGCGTCTGGGCTGCGGCAGGTGGCGGCGCGATGGGCCGAGGGCATGGTGTGTCGGCTGGAGAGCAAGGCGTTTATCCGGGGCGCGTACTATGCAGCCACGCAGCTCTTGACACGGGCATACCACCAAGGCATCCACGTGGCGAGCGAGGACGTGGTGATGCTGCGACGAGCGGCTGAGGAGGCGGCCAAGGCGGGGCAGAGCATGGTGTTCCTGCCGGCACACCGGTCGCATGTGGACTATGTGGCCTTGCAGCTGATTTGCTACCGGCTGGGCATTGCCATGCCGGCCGTCGTGGCGGGTGACAACTTGAATATCCCACTGGTGGGCCAGTTTTTGCAGCAGGCCGGGGCCATGTTCATCCGGCGGGCCTTTGGCGGCGATGGCCTTTACCCAGCGCTGCTGCAGGCATGCGTGGACACGCTGCTGCAGCGAGGCTACAATGTAGAGTGCTTTATCGAGGGGGGTAGGTCGCGGACGGGCAAGCTGCTGCCGCCCAAGTTTGGCATCCTGGGCTTCATCCTCGATGCGCTCCTGTCCGGGCGCGTGGAGGATGCCGTGGTGGTGCCGGTGAGCACGCAGTACGACAAGGTGATTGACACGGAGGGCTACGTGGCCGAGCTGCTGGGGACGCCCAAGAAGGCTGAGAATCTGGCAGACGTCCTGGCTGGTGGCCCGTCTGTGCTGTCCCTGCGTCTGGGCCGTGTCGATGTGCGTTTCCACACGCCGTGGCGGCTGCGTGCCTTTGTCGACGAGCAGATGCAGCGGCTGCTAGGCGTGCCGTCGTCCCCGGGCGTGCCCGTCCCGGAAGCCGTGCGCCAGCAGATCCTGCGCACACTGGGCTTCCGTGTGCTGGCCGACATTAACCGGGTGTCCGTGGTGATGCCAACCGCACTCGTCGGCACCGTCCTGCTGACGCTGCGCGGCCGTGGCGTGGGCCAGACGGAGCTGGTCCGACGGGTGCAGTGGCTGACGGAGCGAGTGCGTGCCCGGGGTGGTCGTGTGGCCCATCTCCATGGTGCCCCCCTGCTCGGCATTGTGGAGCGTGCGCTGGAGGTGCTGGGGCGCGACCTCGTCGATGTGGTGCCGCAGCTGACGGAACCGGTGTACTACGTGGTGGACCGGTTCCAGCTGTCGTACTACCGCAACATGACGATGCACCTCTTCGTCAGCGAGGCCCTTGTGAGTGCCAGCCTGTATGCGAGCATCAAGCAAGGCGGCGACAAGGAGATGGACTACGCCACGCTGTCGGAGCAGGTCCTCTTTCTGTCGTCGCTCTTCCGGGGCGAGTTCATCTATCCACCGGACGGGCTCGAGGCGAACCTGGACAAGACCCTGGCGGGACTAGAGACGGACGGTGTTATCTGGACGGCTAAAAAGCCGGGGCCGGAGGGAGCAGGCCGAGTGGACCGGGTGGGCCTGACGCAAGCAGAACGGGAAAAAGGACGGGAGAACTTTGACTTTTACTGCTTCCTCATCTGGCCGTTTATAGAGGCCAGCTGGCTGGCAGCGGTGTCGGTGATGGGACTGACGCCGTCGGGGCCGGAGACAGAGGACGTATGGGTGGATGCGGCCATGGCCCAGCAGAGTGCGCAGCTGCTGGGCAAGACGCTCTACCACCAGGGCGATTTGGGGTATTTCGAGGCAGTGAACAAGGAGGTGCTGAAGAATGCGTACCAGCGGTTCATTGCGGAGGGCATGATGCGGGAGAAGCAGGGGGAGGGGGGCAAGGCCAAGTTGCAGATGGTGCGGGCGTGGTATATGCCACGGGATGCTACGACGGGTGCGCTTTTACCAGAGGGGCGGCTGTGGTCGTTTATGGAGAAGATTGGGGCGAGTCGGAGGGAAGGGAAGAACCGACGGGATGGGACTGTCATGATGGGCCGGGTCCTGGCGATGGCAGATGAAGCAGGACGAAAGTTGTATAAAGAGGGCACGATGGTGAAGGCTCAATTGTAGTCTATCATAAAAAGAAGAAAAGAAGGAAAAAATAAAGAGAGAAAAAAAGAAAAGAATGACTAGCTGCGAGCACGACTGCGGCTGCGGCTGCGGCTACGGCTACGGCTGCGTTCGCGGAGAGCCTTGTCTTCTTGGGAGATTTTGTTGAAAAAGGGCTTGACAATCATGCGGGCCACGGCGTAGTCGGCGACCTGTTGCATGGCACCATGACGGGCACCATGGGCCTTTTTGGGGTATTTCTGGATGACATAGGGGTCGACGAGGGCACAGGCCAAAAAGGCCGAGGCGGCTCGACAGCCACGGTCGCCAATCCATTTGCCGGGGCCCGGATGGACATCGAGGGCACCGAGCGCACCACCACGCATGGCCTGGCGGAGGGTGGTTTTCCAATGGCTTTCCTGTGGTGCCGCCGGGGCAGGGGCAGGGCCAGTGTGGGGGGGCGGAGGGGGTCGGTAGGGCTCGGGGCCGAGGGCAGGTCCGGGACCAGGAGCAAGCGCAGGGCCAGGAGCAGAGACGGGGGCGGGAGGAGGGTATTGTTCGCGGTGCTCGCGGCGCCGACTACGGTCACGGCCACGGCCACGGTCACGACGACGGCGTGGACGCTCTACTTCCGACTCTTCGGTGTAGTAGTAGTATTCCTCCTCGGAGGAGTAGTCGTACTTGTAGCGGTCACGTCGGCGCCGGGGGGGCTCTGGGGGGTCCTCGTAGTACACAGGGGCCAGTTGTTTTTTGGGTGGCTTTTTCATAATGGGGGGTGGTGCGGCACAGCGAGCCTCCATGGCCAAGCATTCGGGGCAGTCGTGGTGGGCACTGGAGGCCTTTTTTTCGTGGGCGCCCTCGAAGCGAGAAGAGGCTTCCTCGTCGCTTTCGCTCTCGCTTTCGCTGGCACTTTCGCTGTCCGAGAGGACAAGGCTCTTGACGGCGCCCGTCGTCTTGACAGACTTTGACTTGGACGACGAATTTTTCTTGGTGGAAGACTTGGATTTTGTCCTTGTCTTGGACGCCTTGGACGCCTTGGGGGCTGGGGCTGGGACGGTGCGGATGCGGACACTCTTGGCACTGCTGGCCGTGCTCTTGGAGCTTTTGTAGCTGTGCACGCTGAGAGCATCGTCGTCCGGCTCTGCATAGACATAGCGAGGCACTACGGGCACCGGCACGCCACCAGGGGCCGGGCCATAGTAGTAGTGGTAGTAGTCGCTGTAGGCAGCGTCTTCACGGTGCTCGCTCGACTTTGACTTGGGCATGGAGACGTTACAGAGGACAGAAAAAAACCAACGCAGGGGCGAGGGGGATCCTTATGCTTATGAGGCCGACAGCGTGGCCGGGGCTCTTTCTTTTCCCATTTTTTTCATTCATTTTTTAATCTTTTCTTTTCTTTTTTTTCTTCCTTTTCATTTATTCATACATCGTATTACACCTGCAGCTTACGCTCTCACGACAGTCATGAGCACCGACGCTTATCTTTATCCACTTTTACTAACACCCCCGGGTCAGAGTCACACCAGCCCCGTCAGACCGTCACAGTCAGCATCTGACACAAGGCTACAGCCTTCCATGCCCATCCGTCCCCACCGCCCCACTTGCTACCCCACTGCTACCCCACTCTTCGCAACGGCCGTGGTCGACGCGTCGCGATTTGATATAAAATACTAAAAGCCATGTCCAGCGAGATTGGCCTCACGCAGACGTCCGAGCTGGACGCCGTTTCGTCGGGACGGCCCCGCGGACCGCCGTCCGAAAGCGTCCACGGCGCACCCAGCGACGACGAGGCCTTTGAGCGCCGTCCAAGACGCCGCCGACGAGACGAGCCGGTGCCGCGAGTGGAGGACCGGCTGGGCCTGGAGGTGCAGCAGCACTTTGAGCGGTTCGTCGAGGAGTTTGTCGACACGCAGACGGACGCTGCCGACCGCTTCTACGTCGCGCAGATCCACGCCATGCGTCTCCACCAGCTGTCGACGTTCTACGTCGATTTCCGGCACCTGGCGGTGTGGAACCACGGCGTGCTCTCCGAGGCCGCGCTGCGCATGTACTACCGCCTGCTGCCGTACCTCACGGCCGGCCTGCACGCCATGATCGCCAAGTACGAGCCGCTGTACTTCCGCGAGCACCGCCAGCCCGGCACCGGCACTGCGTCGGCGTCGGCGTCGGCGCCGGCAGCGACCGACGGCAGCAAGACGAGCCACCAGCAGACGGACAAGCTGTTTGCCGTTGCCGTGTACAACATGCCGCTCGTCACGCGCATCCGCGCGCTGCGGGCAGCGCACATTGGGCAGCTCTGCAGCGTCTCCGGGACGGTCACGCGGACGTCCGAGGTGCGGCCGGAGCTGTCGCTGGCGACGTTTGTGTGCGAGGCCTGCAAGACGGCCGTGCACGGCGTCGAGCAGACGTTCCGCTACACGGAGCCCACGCAGTGCCCCAACACCGAGTGCCAGAACAGGCTGGCCTGGCAGCTCGACATCCGCCAGTCGACGTTTGTGGACTGGCAAAAGGTGCGTATCCAGGAGAACAGCAGCGAGATCCCCACCGGCAGCATGCCGCGCACCATGGACGTCATCCTGCGCGGCGAAATGGTCGACCGGGCGCGGGCCGGCGAAAAGTGCGTCTTCAACGGCATGCTCATTGTCGTGCCCGACGTCAGCCAGCTGGGCCTGCCCGGGGCGCCGCCCACCGCCGTGCGCGAGAGCACCGGCACGCGGGGGCCGGATGCGGGCGTCTCTGGCCTGCGGGCCCTGGGCGTCCGGGAGCTGACGTATAAAATGGCCTTTCTGGGCAACATGGTGCTCCCCGACACGACCAGCCGTGGCGGCAGCAGTGCCATTCCGCAGGGCCCGGACATTGCGGCTGTCGAGACGGTGGCGGCGCTGACGCAGACGGGCCTGCGGGACGGCCCCGACGGGCGCATGACGGCGGCAGAGGCGCAGGAGGCGGTTCTGGGGGCATATACGCGTGCCGAGATTGACGACCTGCGGCAAATGGTGCACAGCGAGTACATCTATGCCCGGCTGGTGCGGTCGCTGGCGCCCATGGTGTATGGCCACGAGATTGTCAAGAAGGGGCTGTTGCTGCAGCTGGTGGCGGGCGTGCACAAGACGACGCCCGAGGGCATGCAGCTGCGTGGCGACATCAACATCTGCATTGTGGGGGACCCGTCGACGTCCAAGTCGCAGTTCCTCAAGTACATCTGCAGCTTTGCGCCGCGGGCGGTCTACACCTCGGGCAAGGCCTCGTCGGCAGCGGGTCTGACGGCCGCCGTGATCAAGGACGAGGAGACGGGCGAGTTTACCATTGAGGCGGGTGCTCTGATGCTTGCCGACAACGGCATCTGCTGCATCGACGAGTTCGACAAGATGGACGTGGCCGACCAGGTGGCCATCCACGAGGCCATGGAGCAGCAGACGATCAGCATTGCCAAGGCGGGCATCCATGCCACGCTGAATGCGCGGACGTCCATCCTGGCCGCCGCCAATCCCGTGGCCGGCCGCTACAACCGCAAGTCGACGCTGCGCAGCAACATCAACATGTCGGCGCCCATCATGTCGCGCTTCGATCTCTTCTTTGTCGTGCTCGACGAGTGTGTGGAGCAGATTGACCGCCGGCTGGCGCAGCACATTGTGGGCGTGCACCAGCTGCGCGACGAGGCCGTCACGCCCGAGTTCTCGACGGAGCAGCTGCAGCGCTACATCCAGTTTGCGCGCACGTTTGAGCCGGCCTTTACCCCCGGCGCCAGGCAGCTGCTCGTCGAGCGCTACCGGCAGCTGCGCCAGGACGACGCGCAGGGCGGCGTCGGCAGGAACTCGTACCGCATCACGGTGCGGCAGCTGGAGTCGCTGATCCGGCTCAGCGAGGCCATTGCCAAGGCCAACTGCGTCGACGAGATCACGCCCGAGATGGTCGACGAGGCCTACGACCTGCTGCGCCAGTCCATCATCTCCGTCGAGCACGACGACGTCGAAATGGACGACGCCGACGCCGACCAGGACTTTGTGCCCCCCACCCCCGTCCCGCCCACACCCGCCACCCCTGTGCCCGCCACGCCCGTGGCCACGGGCGCCCCCGTCCGCACCAAGGTGACGGTCACGCACGAAAAGTACATGGCCATTGTGAATGCCCTGGTACAGCGGGTGCGCGACGCCGAGGGTGCTGCCGGCGACGGCCCCGACGCCGAGACGCTGTCGACGTGGTACCTTGCGCAGCACGAGGCCGAGCTCGAGACCGAGGAGGACTACCACCGCGAAAAGGCCCTTGTCGCCATGGTGCTGAAGCGCATGGTCAAGGACAATGTCCTCATGGCCATCCGCGGCCAGGGCATGGCCGGCGCTGATGCTGCCGATGCTGCCGACGCTGCCACCCAGCCCGTCACCTATGTCCTGCACCCCAACTGTGCCTTTGAAGAATACTAGCCACACAATTCTATTTCTTTCTTTTTATTTCCTTTTTTTCTTTTCCCTAGACTACTTCCGTCCCCGTCGGCCACGGCCACGCCCCATGGGCCCTCCCGCTGCTGTCCCCGTCGTCATGGTCCGTGGCAATGGCACCGTCTTGGCCTCGGCCATCCCCTGCATCCGAATCTTTGCCAGTTGGCAGCCCCCAAACTCTCTCCGCGCCCAATACTCATGGTCCCCCGTCGTGACCGCCGTCAGCATGAACCGCCGCGCCATCCGTGGCACCGGCGCGGCTTGCCACCCTGGCGCCATGGTATTCTTTGGTATCCGCACCGCCGGAAGCGACCCCATCTGCTGCTTCTCAAAGTACGTCTCTGCCAGGGGCCGCGTCGTCACCGACTCTCGCGCTGTCGTCGGCGTCGGCATCCGAGCCGGTGTTGGCGGTGTTGGCGACTTGCGGAAGACGGGCACAGGCACATTGGCCCGCATCGACAGGGGTGCCGTTGGGGCCTTTTCTGGAGCCTTCTCGGTCTTCTCTGGAGCCTTTTCAGTCTTTTCAGTCCTTTCAGCCTTCTCAGCCTTCTCCGGCGTCTTCTCAAAGAGATGGTCAAACTTGGCCTGCCAATTGGCCGTGGAGCTGACCGGCGGTATCTTCACCACAATCCGCGCCCCCGGTGTCGGCGCAAACATCGGGAGACTCTCCACCCCCGGCGGAGGCGGCGATGGCTGCCGTGCCTGCGCCTCCCTTGGGAAGAGCCGTGACGCTGCCGCCGGACGAGGCAATGGTGCCGGCAGGGGCGCAGGCAACGACGCCGGGCCCTTGGGGGCCTGCGGGGCCTGCAGAATCGTCACAACCTCGCGCTTAGAGGCGTCGGGCGTCCACGTGTCCGTAATGGTCACGTTGCGACGCTCCGGGTCCTGGGTCGTTGCATTTTGCCGTGCCAGCAAGTCCTCGTCGCCCTGCCGGACAGCAGTGACCCACGCAGCGCGTCGTGCCATCATGTCGTCTGCGGCATTGCGTGGCGGCGGACGGTGCGTGGGTGGCGGCACGTGGTGCAGAGGCCGTTGGGGCGGGCCAATGGGGCCAGGCCGAGACACGGGACGGCCAGACGGGGCCTGGCGGAAGGACGACGGCCGCAGGTCCTGGGAAAAGGAGCCGTTTCCGAGGGTCTGGTGGCCGGTCGTCCAGGTGTTGTGGCCCTGCCATTTGTCTGTCAGGACAGGCAGTGTCTTGTCCTCGGCCTCTTCAGCCTTTTCGGCCTTTTCCGACTCTCTCACCTCTTTCACCTCTTTTGCATCCTTTTCCTCCTTGGCCTCCGTTGCAGCCCTCCCCCCCGCCGCAGCCTCGGCCTTGCTGCTGCTGTCCTTTCTGTCCTTCCTGTCCTTGCTCTCCCTGCTCTTGCTCTTGCTCGGCGCCGGCCCGAGCGCCTCCAGCTTCCTGCGTATGCGCTCCCTCTTTTCTTCTTCCTCAATGGCTTCCTGCTCCTTTCGGCGCTGCCGAGCCTCTTCCACTTTAGTCTTCATCACCATCTGCTGCACCACCACCCGTTCCTCCAGCGGCTTCTCCATCGCTGCCATGGCCGTCCTCGGCGACCCCCGCGCCACCCACGGCTCGCCAGACCCCATTCCTGACCCCATTCCTGACCCCATTCCTGCGCCGCTGCCTGCGCCGCTCGCATTCGACGGTCGTCGCTTCTCCACCGGCTCGTACCGCCCCAGCTGCGAGTTGTACAGCTCCCGTGTCCCCAGCGTCTGCTCCCGACGAAAGTCGTCTGCCGTCATGGCCCTTGCCGGCCGGCCCGTCTCGCTCGCGGCGATTTCCTCCAGCCTCTGGGGCCGCTCCGCAGGCAGCGCTGCCCACGGCGAGCGGGTCTCTTCGGCGCCGCCCACCGTCAGGGGCTCCGCCCGCAGCTCGTCGTCGTCTTCGTCCGCCCAGTCGCCGCCAGACTTGGCGTCTTCGGGATGCAGCCGCTCCAGCATGATGATGCCGTGCTTCTTGAGCTCTTCGTCCGTGTATTTTGGCTCCGCCGGCGCTGCTGTTGTCAGCCCCGCTCTGCCCGTGCTCTGCGTCCCACCCACCTTTGTTCTTGTTCCATACGGCGCCGCCATCCGGCTTTGTCGTCGCCGTGTTGTTCTTCTGCACGCCCATCTTCGCCACCAGCCGCGGCTTCGACGTCGACGTCGCCGGGCTCGCCTGCGCGGCCACCGGCGATGCGCTCTCCGTCCGGCTCGCCAATTTGGCTGCCGGCACCGCGGGCGACGTCGGTTTCGTCGTCAAAAACGTCTTGTCCACCGAGACGGCTTTGAACGTTGCTGCCTTCTTCGGCACCGTCACCGGCAGTCCATCTTCCTCGTGTGCGTCGCGCGCGCGGTCGTCTTCACTCGACATTTGCGGTCGTGCACTCGTTTCGCTTGGCTCTATGTCTCCGTGTTGTAAGCGCGCTTTTCTTTCTCTGCGCTGTTGCGCTGACTGCTGCGGGGCCCGCCCCCCTATGCACAGCGGCCCTGCGCTGTTACGGGCGCTATATTTTGTATATTATGGGTCTACTACGTGGCACCTGCTACATCACGCTCCTCTTTTGCATTGTTTACATTGCTTCCATTGCTAGTCCTACGTGCTTGCCGTTTGCTGCTGCCGTCGCCAGTGCTGCCCTGGCGCCTGCCGCAGCGCGCCCGCGCGTTTGCTCCCTCCATCGCACCTTCCTCTAGTGCGCGTTGTTCTTGTGATGACCTAAGCATGTCAGTGCGTGGACAGAAGGTGCCAACGTACGCAGGTGCAGGTAGTACGCCTGCGCGTAGCTCACCGCGAGGATAAACGCAATGGCCTGCATAAGGGGCGTGGCCGACGGCGTCTTGCCAAAGTGCTTCGCGCGGTAACGGCCCAGCAGCCCGCTCGGCTTGGCCGCAGGCGCAGCGCCACGCGGCAGTTTCTCGTAAAAGCTCACGACACGCTGCATCCGCAAGGCGTCGGGCGCAGCCCCAAGCGTCTGTCGTTAGTGCCGTGTTGCTGTCATTCACGTGGCCGTTGGCCGGCGTACCTTGGGCGACGCCACCTGTTCGCATGTTAGCATGGTCGTCTCTTCGCCGGCGTGCACGCACCTTGGGTGGGATCAGTGTGGACAGGGCCCGGCGCGTTACAAAGCTCATTGTCGTGGTGTCGTGGACTCGGTTGGCTCTGGATGGACTTGTCCGGAAGCCAAAAACTCTGCCGTCCCACTTCTCCCGGTCCCTGCCGATCACGTGAATTATGGGTCCCAGCAACGGGACAAAGGGAAAAAGCAGGCGCAAGAGCAAAGAGCAAAGAGGAAAGAGGAAAGAGAAGACAACAAGCAGCTCCTGCCATGTCGTGCCGAACGAGACTCAGCGCCTGGCGCGCTCTGACAGCGGCCTCGCGCGCCACTAGCACCCTGGCCAAGGCTCCGCGCCCCGCCCCCACCGTGTCCCACACCGCGGGAAACGCCCCCGACTACGCTGCCCACACGGACCGAGCCACGTCCAACTTTACGCCCGTGCCGAAACGCGTGCTCGACGGCAGCGAAGACAACGACGTCCTCCCTGCAGCCGTCCTTTCCGGCGCTCCCGTCGAGCTCGAGGCCCGTGCCGTGCGGTAAGACGAGGCTTCTTTGGCATTGCGCAGAGTGCAGCGACGCTAACCTCTATAGCATCTTCCAGCCCGCCAAGCCGGCGACGCAGTCCGGCAGCTGGGGCAGCCACCACTGGCGCATGGACTGGGACGTGCTCGGCAAGGGCCATCGCTGGGAAAACCCCCTGATGGGCTGGCAGTCCTCGGGCGACTTTATGCAGGGCACCCACATCAACTTCGCCTCCAAGGAAGACGCCATTGCCTTTGCCGAAAAGCAGGGCTACGAATACTACGTCCAGATGCCCCAGACACGCTCGTTCCGTCCCAAGGCCTACGCCGAGCAGTTTGTCTACTCCCCGGGCAAGCTCAAGCAAGTCCGCACAAAATAATACAAATAAATACATCCATAGATAAGAATAACATGCATCCCTAAAGATAGACCTCTGCACAAAATAGCATGCTCGTTGAATGAGACCTACGTATCAAGCACCCCAAGACTGCTCGCCGCTATGCACCCCCTCTTCTCCTCCTCCTTCAGCGACGGCCAGTACTGGTCTCGCGTCTGCAACACACCCTCTGCCCACGCCCGCGCCCGCATAAAATGCGCCAGCGCGCTCTGCGTCCGAATGCCTCTGCGGGACAGAATCACTATGTTCACCTTCTGCGCCAGCACCTCCCGGTACGACACATCGAAAATGGTTCGCTGCAACGGCGGCATGTCTTCGTAGCTCGGGAAAAACAGCATCACCATCGTCTCCTCCAGTGCAAACAGAAAGTCCTTGCGTGTGGCTGCCATCGGCGCCACAAACTCCCGCGAGTACCGTATAATCGGCTCCAACTTGCCCTGTGGCCAGTACTCGCGAATGTACTCCACCAGCTGATGCCGCAGCAGCGCAAACCGCAGGTCGGGGTCAAGGTCCAGTAGCTACTCCTGTTAGCACTCCGTCGCCATGCACAGAGCTCCCCGTTGCTCATTATTTTCAGTGTGAGTTTATCATCATCACAGCACAATAGGCATATGCGTGGTGCATGAAACGTTGTCTAATCATCGCAGACGGGGCGTGTCTCTTCCTTTCCACCTACTTACATCTGGTTCGTGCTCGTTGAGCAGCGCCATGGCTTCTGTGATTTGGCCTAGACATATCGCATTCATCACGCTCTGTCGCAGCCGTATAAACTCTTCGTCCTGCAGCGGCTTCAGCCCAGTCTCCTTGCAAAGAGCCGCTGCGGACTCGGACAGACCATTGAGCGACAGATAGTCCAGGACCATCAGATTGATGTCACTGCTGATTAGCAACAGCTCATGCAAACCGTAAGAAAATAAAATGGCATGTCAGACCGCTTGGACAAGTAATATGTTACTCCGCACGAAATTCTCAGAGAGATTCCCATTGATATTATATATCATCACAATGCCTTGCAAAGAAAAAAAGAAAGAAAACATACTTTTTGTTGGTCGTTGCTGATGCAAAGGCCTTGGCAAGACCCGGCCCAAGCAGCAAGTCATCCAATACGGGAATTGACTACACTCATGTCAGTCGCACGCCACACACCCTCGACACCGACGGTATGCATACCATGATAAAAAAGAAAAAGACAAGAACCGGAACGATGCGGAAATAAATATCTCTCGATGCCTGAAAATTCTTTGTGGGTCCCCAAAGGAACGGGCGGTGAGCTGCTGAGTAATAGTCCTTTGTCAGAGAAAGAGCCACGTGTGACTAGGCGTTACTAGACCTTATATGCACTCAAATCAAATCAAACAAACCAGAGAAAGAGCCATGCTCGCGCGGTTGCCGGTCGGTGTCAATGCCAATCAATGCCACGCCAAAGGTGGCTTTCCGTGTGCATTGATTGTCGGATGAACATCTGATTCGTGGCGGCCCCTTCTGTGTACATAGTGCCTTGTTCATTGTCAAGTTTAGTATTCGTTGTATGTGTAATATTACATGGAAAAAAAAGAGCATCAAAAGTTCAAACTTAAAATGAATGTATCTTCCTTGTTAGCACGATAAAACAGATAAAAAGTGTAAAAGAGTAAAAGGGTCCTACCTTTTCGCTTAAGGAAATCCATTCCTCGAGATTGCGAATACACCCATCCGTCATGGCGTCCGCACACGTCTCATGGCCCCATACCATGACCTCATCAAACCGTGCCACTGCCTCTAGCCGTGCCGTATCGTCTTCCTGGCGCTGCGCCTCCCTCTCCTCCGCCGTCGCCTCTACATCCACCACATCCGTCTCTCCTTCCTCGTCCTTTTTTTCCCGTGCTGAGCCATGCCGACGTCCAATCACGCCAATGTATCCTTCTGGTAACGTGATCTTCTGTCCATGCAGCTTACGTCCCCGAAAGTAAGCCTCCGCCTCCTCTTTAATCTCCCCTTCATCCGGTCCCTGACTCGCCTCCGTCGACTTCGGCTGCCAAAATGTCTTGGCGTCCAGGACAGGACCCGAATACCGAACGTGGCAGGGGAGCAAATGGGCCGCCACCAATGGTGTTCCCTCTACAGGATCCAATCGCAGCATTTTTATTTTGTTTTTCCTGAGAAAAGAGGCCAAACGTGTCACGTTTATAATCAACAGATTTTCTACTTTTTTTTTTAAAGCTGAAACTGTTCGAACGCACTCTATATTACGGTACAAGGGTACGCCATGATGTATGGTAAGAAAACGTCCAATATTGCTGCAGGCTTACGCTGTGAGATAGCACACTATTCTTGATTCGGGGATTCATCTGACTCGACGTGAAAGAAGCACGCAAAAAAGATGAAAAAAGAAATGAGGCGAGTGAGAAAAAAAAAGGTGTACGACGTATTACATTTCTAACGCAAAGGGATTAAAAAAGCAGGTAAGAATCATGCCATGGAAAGGAAAAAAAAAAAATTCAAGGAGGCCTTTTGGGCTCGTTGGTATTAGGCACCAGGCCTCTGAGCAAAAGAGTCCGCTGTCCAAAAAGGCCTTTTTTCTACGTGCTAGGCATGGGAAGCACCGGCTTCTGCTCCCCCTAGAACGCACCACTCGGCTCGTCTTCCTCCTCGGCGTGGGGTATCAAGAAGATGATCTGCACCAACGGTCGTGTAAAATTTATTTTTAATTTTTCGAAAGAATAAATTAAGAGCAAAAAAAAAGTCAATGCCCCTCCAAAAGCATACATACATATTTTCAAGCAATCAACAGGATTTCTCTCTTTTTCATACCAGCCACTTTTTTTTTTATTTCACCATGCCATGGCAGCATACTCGGAGACTATGAGGGAGATAAAAACGAAAAGGAACGAGTACCTTATAATGATGCATCGGTCAGAGTACCTAAATGTTGTGTAAGAACGAGCATCAGAGAGGCCCGACACTCACATAGAAAAAATGACAACCTCCATTTTTTTTCTTCTCTTCACGAGTGCATGACTGCATGCAGCACTTTTTTTTTTCTTTTTTCTTTGATCTTATGTGCATTTCCTTGCCTTGTCATTTGAATCAGGCCAGGTCAGGGCACTGCTCTTGAGAAAAAAAAAAACGAGTGAGAAAGAAAAAAAAAGAAAAAAAAGAAAAAAAAAACCAGCTCCTACTGATTGTTCGTCTTGACGCCTTCATATTAAAACCCCCCAATTCCTCCTCGGACCCTCGCTTTTCTTTTCCCTCTTTGCTTTCCACCGAATCTTTCTTATCTCCTTGTCTTCCTTCTTCTCTCTTCTCTCCCATTCCTCCTTGGCCCCAACAAGAGAGAACATTATTACAAGACTTTGACAAGAGCAAAAAGAGCAAGAAAAAGGCCAAAATGCCGAGACGTCACGACGAATACGTCGAGGAAGAGGTGCCCTACTACCACCGACGGTCGTCCTATTGTGACTCGGACTATGAAAAACGCATCGTGTATGGCAGACCCCCGACGCCCACACCATCCATTCGACGAAGACACCCCCGCCGTCGTCGTGAGTATGAGTCGTCCGACGATGATGATGAGTATTACTCAGACGTGTCCGTAAGCTCCTATCGATCTCGTAGACGCTATCGACGAAAACGAAGCGATGGAGACTTGGTACACGCCCCTCCAGCTGGCCCTCCCATCCACGGTGTAGCGCCGGCCCATGGCCACGCACTGCCTGCACAAGCTGGTCCCGACCTAAGCCAGCCCCCTTACCGACTCGGTCCCTTCACACCCGACCCACGGTACGGTCCCACAGAAACCCTTGTTCGAAACTCCCTTCGTGGCGGTGCTCTCAACGCCCTCGATTTGCACGGTGGTCCTGGTAAATGGGTTGGTGAGCGAGGTGCCCGTACTGTCTCGGCCTTTATTGGAGGTGCCGTTGCAGACCCGCTTGTCGTATCCAAATACCCCTTGAAATACAATGGCGTCCGTCACATTGCCATGCGTCAACTCATCAGCTTTGTTGCCAACCGGACACTAGTCCGACCTGCCTTCAATGCCGCCAGTGGTGAAAAGCGTAGGCGCAGCCGGGAACGACGTTAATGTCCACTTCTGCACCACATCTTTTCTTCATGCAGGTCTCTCTCTTACAAGTTTTTCTTTCTTTTTTTTATCTCTTTTATTTTTCTTCCTGTTGATATGATTGTATGTAACAAAAAAATTGAATTTATTACGAAAAGAACAAAATAAAAAGAAAGACCCCAACGCCACATGCATGCACAATGAATGTTAGCACCGAAAGTATCGGGCCTCAATCCATCGTTCTTCTATGTCTTGCGTCAAATGACACACAACCACCCGGATGTCTGGGAAACATGTTGTCAAACGCTGTAATCCCATACGCCCGGCCGAATACGTCACCAATACAATTCGGTCTTGTTGCACACCGTGATCTAGAAGCACCTGCACAGCCATCAACGCCGAACCCCCTGATGACATTTGTGCATCCAGCAACAGCACAGTTGCGTGCTCGTTTATATCCCGTGCGAGCTTGTGGTACCGCAGCTCGGGCTCGGCCGTCCGCATATTGGTCTTGATGAGAATATGGCCCAATCCGACCTCGGGAATTACCCGCTGGAGACCGACCTTGAGGGCAGACCCGCCGCGCTCAAGTACAACGGCGCTTGTACGCCCCTGCGTCTGCAATCCTTGGTACACATTACCTTGCGGTGTGGTGATCTCCACCGAGCGAAACGTGGCATTGTTAAGAGCCAGTTCGATCAAGAGCGTAGCCAATCGGTCAAAGTAAAAGATGAAATCCTCGTTGGAAGTCAGCCGGTTGTGGATAATTGTGGTCATGCCACAAATCTGCGGTGTCTGCTTGACAAAAACGACACGGTCTGAGAGCTGGGGGGACGCCTTTTTGCCCAGCAGCGTCAGCTTCGCCTGGTGTTCCTGTGACTTGATGAGCAGCTTTTGTGAAATATACTGGACAACCATATCTGCCGGTTAGCCCTGTCTCTTCTCTACTAAAAGGGAACACATACTGATAGCGACATTGTTCTCTTTGCCGCGGGGGATGATGATATCAGCCACCCGACGCTGAGGGTCGACATATTTGATGAAGTTAGGTTTCACAAAGGCAAGCCATTGCTTGATTATGCCATTGACATCGCGGCCTCGTTCATTTACATCACGCAGGATCCGGCGAGAGAGACACACATCAGGATCCTCTTCACAATAAATCTACCATGAGCCTTTTCTTTTTTCCTTTTTTCGCTTAAAAATGCTACACGAAACGCACCTTCATATCGAGAATGTCAAGGACAGCCTGGTCATGCAGAGCAAAGATGCCCTCGAGAATAATGACGTGGGGAGAGTAAATGGACGTCGTCTCGTCGAGACGGGCGTGCTTTACAAAGGAATAGACGGGCACTTCTGCTCGTTTACTAGAATATAAGACGACATGGCTTAGGCCTCGTTTTTGTTGCACCTACCCAGCCTTGAGGTCCTTGAGTACTTGCACGAGGGCAGCAAAATCGGTGGCATTGGGCGAGTCAAAATCGTATTCATTCAAGAAGGCCTTGCGTGACGACTCCTTGTCAAGACTCTTGTAGAAAGAATCCTATCACGGAATGAGTACAGTTGCTCTCTCATCACGGGTACCTACCGTTGACAAGATGATAACCCACGGGAGATTCAATTGCTCGACAATGCGTTGGGCAATGCTCGACTTGCCGGATCCCGAACTGCCGGCAATGCCAATAATGCTCACATCGTACCATGGTGGCGCATAATGGGCATCATTGACGACGGTAGACTTTATCATGGGCACAAAGACTCTACAGGTCCTTCTGGAGTACCTTTTTAGAAAATTTAGAAAAAAAAGTAGGTGAATCTACAAGTGGGAAAAATGTTCACATGGCACAATAAAAGCTTAACGTAATGAGCTCATAAAGGACAAGCGGGGCCTCTCTTTCTCCCTTTTGACCGCCTTTACTTTTGACACTCTTTTCCGCTCTTACATTGAGACGTTGTCTCGCTTTTATCACTTTTTTACAAGACCAATACATGAAAAGGAAGAAAAGAAAGTAAATGTCCACCTCAGAATTAGGACCTCATCTCTCATGAAATCAGTGATGCGGTGAGTAATTGGAAGAATTTCTTCTACCTTTGGCACCAAAATTGAAAAACATCATGGAGCGCGATGTAGCTCAGAGTGTAGGCCAGGAGAATAAACGTGAAAAAAAAGAAAAGAGAAACAGTGAAAGGGGTGGGGGACTCTTTATAGAAAAATGACGTATGCCCTTTTTTTGCAGGCGGTGAATGCTTTATCGATTACATAATGCCTATGCTTTTTTAAAAAAGGACATGATGCTTCCCTGCCCTTTGGGGGCTGCCTTTTTCGGCTTCGCCGCTGCCGCTGGAGCTGCTTTCGGCTTGGGAACAGGCGCCTCGTCTTCCGAAAAGGATTCCCACACCTTTTCCTGGACCGTCACAAGGTACCCCTTGTCGTCTTCTACCAGCTTCTTCTTGGTCACCTGACGCTTGCCACGACGTCGTCCGGCAGGTGCGTCTTCCATGACCACATCCTCCTCTTCCTCCTTTTTTGCTCTTTCCTCTTGGAGTTTTCGTTGGCGGGTTTCTTCCTTTTTCTGTTCCTCTTCGAGGGTCGCCCTTTCAGCCTCTTCTCGTTCGTCTTCTTCCTCCATCATTTTCAGGAGAGCCTGCTGTCGCTCATTCATTGTTTTGGAATTTATCTGCTTCGCCTCGGGGAGGATATCCTGCTCAATATCGTCGTCATCGTCAGACATAAAGACGGCAGCCTCTTCTTCTTCCTTTTCTTCTTTGTCTTCATTTGCCTTTTTTGGTTCAGTTTGTTTTGGCTTCATGGCGCTCTTTGCAAAGGCCTGCATAATTCCGCCTTGCTTGGCTGGTTTCTCCTTTTCCTTTTCTCCCGCCAGTTTGGCTATGGGTTTTGTCTCTTTTACCATTTTGGAAATTTCTTTTTGACGCTGGAAAGGATCCTTTTCTCTTGTTTCTGTAATTTTCGTGGTCCGTTGGACCATTCGCTGTCCTGTTCGTTCGCGGCGTTCTGCATGCTTGTTTTGAATGGTTCCAAAGGTAGCGTCTTCAATAGCATCCCCACGGAGTTCTTTGAGTTGTAGTGTTGCATTGGCCAAGAGCACAAGATCCTTGATGGGCTGTGCCGATAGACTGTAAACGTGTATCGCATCTAGTGATGAAAACGATAAAAGAACATCTGCCATGAGCATTTTGTAAAGATTTAGAAAGAACACACCTTGCAAGTCTTCTTCTGCCACCAACAGAGTCCATTTTGTCACGGCCGTCTCGACAAGCCCAGCTTCGATGTCGATATCGACATCCATTCCGTCCACGTCGCTCTTTCTTGTCCCATAAAGGAGATAGGTAGCATGCACGGAGCCTGTTTTCTTTGCATTTTGCATCGTGTAAAAGTCGTAAAGTTCTTTTTTAGCCGCATTGACGTGCACATTGAACGCCCTGCTTGCTTGACGGTAGGTCACAACCCTCTGCTCCACAAGAACCTCCTCTGTCAGATACTCTGCCACGTCCATTGCCAGAAACAGCGACAAGTCGTTCACGATCAACGTGTTGTAAGTGGTCACATGACGGCCCGTTACTGTTTCGCGTAAATGGACCCGCAAAGGAGCCCCACAGAACGCGATTGATAACGCGTCTCCCCAAAAGGGTTGACTTTTTTTACGTTTTTTTCCTAGTATTCACGATTGCTATTTTTCTTTTTTTTCTTTTTCTCTTTTTTGGATACAGAACCCGACCAGACGATGGATGTGTCCGACTCGACAGACTGGCTGGAAACACGTTTTCAGTGCCTGATGCCACTGGAACAGTCGTTACGATGTCACATTTGCAAAGACTTTTACAATTCGCCCATGATGACGTCGTGCAGCCACACATTCTGCTCGCTCTGTATCCGCCGAGCGCTCTCAGCCGATGGGAAATGTCCCATCTGTCTTGCCAGTGACCAGGAATCGAGGTTGCGGGGGAACTGGGCGGTGCGCGAGACCGTAGAGGCATTTGCCTTGGCCCGAGACACGCTGCTCTCCGTGGCGAAAGAACAAAAAGAACAGTCCCACTCTGTGGCCGAGACGGATGTGGCAGAACCTCCTGTGAAGAAGGGGAAGCGAAAAGCAGAGGCAGAAGAGCCATTGGCAAAAAGGACAAGGTCATCTGCACGAAAAGCAGCCGAATCGATTGCGAGAATGGTGGATGCCGATGACGATGTGGTGGAAGTGCTGCCACCATCGTGTTTCGTGCAGGAGACGCGAGAGCAGACGCCACCGGTGGATGACGGGCTGGTGGCGTGTCCCATTTGCCAAAAACGGATGAAGATTGGCATTATCAACGGCCATTTGGACGCAGGTTGTGGCTCGCCCAAGATGATCAAGGTGCCGCCATTACCGACGGCAAGACGGGTACCAGGCAAGATTATGACGCAGGCCAAATCAGCGGCAGCCATTTTTCAGTTTGCCAAGAGCGTATCGCTACAAAGGCTCCCGTTGGTGAATTATTCCATTCTTAACGATGCCAGCCTACGCAAAAAAATGAGCAGTCTTGGGATCTCGACCAGTGGGCCCCGGCCATTGCTAGAAAAGAGACATCGTGAATGGACAATGATTTGGAATGCCAATTGTGATTCTTCACAGCCAAAGAAAAAGTACGAATTGCTGGCGGATCTGGACGAATGGGACCGTACAATCGGCGTGCATTTATTCCAGCCAAATGTCCCCTCGCAGCCAACAATACGGCAGAGTGTGCAGCCGAGCGACAAGGATTTTGACGGCATGCAGTGGGCGGCTGACCACACAGGCGCTTTCCAGGATCTAGTGGCGAGTGCACGGCAGTCGCTGAAGAAGGCACAGGAGGAGAAGAAAAAAGCGGCAGAGGTGCAGACAGCAGAGGCAGCGTCTGTAGCGGGATTGCAGATATCACAGCCCGTGGAGGCGTCTATAGGGCCGCCTATAGAGCCGTCCGTAAAGCCAGTGTATCCCATGCATGTAGATCCAGTGCAGCCACAGCCACCCGTTCCGAATGAACCACAGACTTCCGGGCCGCAAATGCGAAAAGTGCAGCAAATGCAACAAATGTCACCGCAAAGTATGGAGGGTTTGCAAGACGCTCAAGGCGTCCAAATCACGCCGTTTTCGCATACACTACCCTACAACTACAATAACGTATACCAAGGACTACCTGCCCCTCCATACCCAGAAAAAGACCTTCCACAAAGCCAGCCAGAGCCCAATGGGCCTGTCCTAGAGTAGATAAAAAGAATAAAGCCATGAAAGCGACATCAAAGGGTACAAATCGTACCATCAGATGTACTCGTCTCACACGCGACAAATGGCAAAAAGGGACTTTTAGGTTTTGTCGTTGGCGGAGACTCGACGAGGACGAGGACAGGACGATGACGAGCAACGAACGGGTTCAGTTTTTGCTGGAGAATGTAGATGGGTTTACCAAGTGGGTGTTTTTTACGTATTGGAGGCAAAGCTAATGAAAAAAAGGACGCGAATGCCTGCACTATATGCGGATTTCGGCAGTCAACGAACGACGAATCGAGAGGGATACGACGCTAACGTGCGTGTGTGGCGTCGGGGCCTGTCCGCGCTGGCCGAGGAGGGTCTTCTGGCATCGGGGCGTCGGTTTGTCGTGTCAGCAGAAGAGATTAGCGAGGCATTACGTAGCGAACGCTATGGAATGCCCCTTGGCATCGACGCCGTTCTGGCTGAAGCTGTGGCTGCGCAGGAGATGGTGTCGGTGCGTTCGTTTGAGAGGCTGTCCAGGGCAGAGTCGACGTGGATGCAGAGAGTGGCATCGGTGCCATGGACAGCTGTTTCGTGGACCGTCGGATGGGGTCTTGAAAGGGCCGGATGGGACGGGCTGTTGCTGCCGAGCGTGCCGCGGGGCGACCTTGTCATTCTGGCCAATTTGGAGGTGGCGGCGACAGAGCTCATGGCCGCGGTTGCGTCGAAACAGGACGTTTTGGGTGCCAAAGCAGCATGGACACGACAGCATTTCCAGCGGCTGTTCATGCAGGCGTATTCTGAAAAAGACTCCCATCTTCTACTGTTATATTTGTCGAGGGACACGAGGGAGATTGCTTTTGACGGTGCCATCGTCAAGGCCGAAGCCAATGCCACGATTCTGGCAGAAGACGAATCAACAGCACAACTCCGGGAGCTGATGGCGACGCTGGAGCACCAGACAGCCGTGTTGAATGCACGCATAGATGAGCTAACAGGGGCTGCACGGGACGCCCTCGCAAAGAAGAACAAGCTGGCAGCGTTGGCAGCGTTGCGGCAGAAGAAGACGGCCGAGACGGCGTTGACGACACGCTACGACACGCTGGCACAGCTGGAGACGACGGCGGCCAAGCTCGAAGAGGCTGCCAACAATGTGCATGTCGTCAGCGTGCTAGAGACGAGTGCCGGGGCATTGTCGGCGCTGAATGAGCGCATGGGCGGTGCCGAGGGCGTGGATGCCGTGATGGGCCGGTTGCGGGAGCAAATGGATGCCACTGACGAGATCGGGCAGATTCTGGTGGAGACAAATGGCGTGGTGGACGACGACGAAATTGACGAAGAGCTGGCAGCGCTCGAGGCCGCCGCGAAGCGCAAGACGGAGGCGGAGACGGCAGACGGGGCCGTGGACGAGGTCCGCAAGAAGCTGGACGCTGTTGGCGCTGTTCCCAGTACGCTAGAAGACGAAGCTACAGCGGGTCTGGCGAGATTGTCTCTGCACTAGTCTCCGTGATCCACTTTTTCGCATTCAAGGAGACAGCGAAGAAAAAGAGAGAAGGAGAAAAAGAAAAGCAGGGGATGGCAGAGACGAAAGGGCCGGCGAATTTGATGCGGGGATGGCCGTCGCAGGCGCTTCTGCCCAAGGATGCACTGCAGGAGGCGAGCGAGCGGTTATTTGGAAGCCGGGCGTTGGAGGAAGCTCTTCAATACGGACCGGATCCAGGCTATGAGCCCCTGCGAGAAGGCGTGGCTTCGCTGCTGACGGGCGTGTACAGGGAATACCGGGGGTCCTGTGGGATTGGCGCCGAGGAAATATGCATTACAGGCGGAGCAAGCCAGGGGATGGCCTGCATTCTGCAGTCGTTTACGGACCCCGAGTATACAGTGGCCATTTGGGTTTCGGCGCCCTGTTACCACCTCATGTGTCCCATTTTTGATGATGCTGGCTTTGCTGGCAAGCTGCGTGCCATACCCGAGGACGAGGAGGGCACAGATGTGGTGGCGCTGGAGCAAGCGATGCATGATCTCCTGCGGAGAATTACAGTGCCGTCGTCGTGTCGTTACAAGACCACGCTGTCCCCCCATCGCAAGGCCTATCGTCACATCATCTACACGGTGCCCTCGTCGTCCAATCCTTCGGGCAAGACGATGACGCTGCAGAGACGGAGAGACCTCGTCAGGCTGGCGCGTCGGGCCGATGCCCTCGTTGTAGCAGACGACGTCTATGATTTGCTACAATGGGCCGTCGACGATGATGCAAATGGGCGGCTCCCCGATCCCTTGCCTCGTCTGATTGACGTGGACCATGCGCTTGCTGGTGATGATGATTTTGGGCATGTAGTTTCGAATGGGTCGTTTAGCAAGCTTGTGGGTCCAGGTATGCGCACGGGCTGGGTCCAGGGCCGTGCTTCTTTTGCCTATGGCCTTGCGCAGACGGGCAGTAGCAAATCGGGTGGTGCGCCAAGCCAGTATTGTGCAGCCATGGTGGCAGAGCTGCTCCAAAGGAACCGTCTTTTGCCTTGGCTCCAGCAGACGGTGCGTCCGGAGCTACGACGACGCCATCGACAGCTTGTGTCTGCCATTGCTACGCATCTGCAAGAGCACGTCGAGGTGCAGCCGGGGGGCTACGAGGACAGGGAGGGGCGTCGCGTGTATGGCGGCTATTTTGTATGGGTCCGTATCCGCCAGGACGATATCACGGCGTCGGCATTGGCAGAGCGGGCACGGCATTGTGTGGTGATGGCACCGGGACCTATGTTCCAAGTGCCACGTACGTCGCTAGTCTTTGAGAGGTTTTTCCGGTTGTGTTTTGCATACGAGGATGAAGAGGTCATGGTCTCTGGTATTCGAGACTTGGCCGTAGTCTTTGAAGAGATGAAGTGGTAGATTTCCAAAAAAAGAAAAGAAAAAAAGAAAGTCTATATAGAGTGTTATGAGGAGGCCGAGTCTCGTATGGATTGCATCCTAGCACGTTGGGCAGCCTTTCGCTTCTTGGCAGCAGTCTTTTCTTTGGTGGCTTTCTGCTTTGCCTTCCACACATTCTTCATCTTTTTGGCCTTTTCTTCCCTCTCCACATTCTTCAACCGAGCCTTTCCCTTGCCGGAGAGCTTGCTGCCGAATTGCATGTCGAACACGGGCTTGTACATGCGGAACAGCTTCATCGTGGCCCGAGCATCCTCAATGCTCGAGTGCTCGCCCGCTTGGATATCGACATTGAGAATGTCCTTAACGAGCCCCCGGAGCGACGGCTTTTGGCCGCCCATGTACTCCCGGAAGAGCTTCAACTTGGACGTGTCCCGTATGTCCGGCGAGGGGTGGTCAATCTTGCAGACGGCCAAGTCGTGGGCGACATCGTGTCCAATGAGGATGCGGCCCACGAGCAGCTTTTTCAACGACTCTTGCACAAACTTGAAATCCCGACCGGACTCAATGTGCTCGGGGGTGATGCCGCTAACGGGCGTGCGGTAGTCTACAATGGTGACTTTGTTCTTGGGCTTCACGTAGGAATCGTAGATTTGGCGACCGTCGTAGTCGACGAGACTGGCCCGTGCCAGAATGCTCATGCGTCCGCCCGTGCCCACGCCGACCATTTCACAATCCAGAGATACATACGATCCGGGGTCTCTGCGGTAGGCAATGCCACAGTTCGGCCGGTCCCGGCTGGCCTGGTCATCCATCATGTCAAGATCACCGGGAATATCCCCGGGCAGAGGTACTTCTGCATCTTCGTTGCCATACCCATCCGTGCCAAACCACGTGGCAAACTCCGACTCCTCCCACTCCTCCTCGCTCAGCAGAGGCATGTCTGTTGTATCCCCGTCGGGGATCTCACTGGCTTTTACTTTATTTGGGAGCCATGCCTTTGCTGGCAAATCCCCCAAGACGCCACCCATCTGTCGCCGATTGGCCATGACCCGTTCAATCATCATTTTCTTTTGCTCGGCCACAAACGCCTTTTCTGCCTTTTTGCTCTTCTTCTTCTCCTTGCTCATCTTTTTCTTTCCCTTTTGCTCTTCGGCCCGTCTTGCCTTTCGATTGTTCTCTTTGGACTCTTGCTTTGCTTTTTTCTTCTTTTTTCTCTTCTTCTCTTTCCCCTCAGATTCCCCTCCCTTTTCTGCCTTTTCTGTCTTTTCTGCCTTGGCTGCCGTCCCTGCACCCTCGGTTCCAGCCGTGGCCATGCCTCTTTCCTTCACCATGGGAAAGGCCAATCTCTTTCCTTTTGACTGCAAAAAGCCCATGGGGATCTTCATCCCCACCCGGGGTGCCCTCGTCAAGAGGCTTCGCAGGGCCCACAGAGACATGGCTGTTGCAATCGAAAGAGTCTTCCCGAGACGTCTTTTTTAATTTTTTTAATTTTTTTTAATTTTTTATAAAAAAATAAAAAATGGAATGGTGAATTTTTATTATTACATAATAATATAAAGTGGATATTCTCTTATGTAAGTCTTATGAACGCTGTACAAATTATGCAAAAATGCTAGAAGATGCGATGCTTGCGACAAAAAATTGGCAGCAAGAATCGGCAAAAGTGCGACTGCAACGCCTTTAAAAAATACGAGAAAAAGAAGAGAAGACAAGATGAAGCCCGAGGCCAATGTCGGAACGAGCGAACCGCGCGAAAAGGGCTTTGCGACGCAGGAAACACTGCGTGTGGGCTGCATCGCCATGGTCCAGAAAGACGGAACGACGCGACGGGCAGAAATCCTCAGCATTAGCGACAAGAAGAGCGGCCGGCACTACTACTGCAACTTTGACAATTTCAACAAGCGGCTGGACGAGTGGGTGCCCGTAGGGCGCGTGGATTTCTCGCAGGAAGTCGAGTGGCCATTGCCAGAGAAGGAAAAGCCAGCCAAGGACAATAAAAAACGGACGGCGGCAGCGACGCAGTCCAAGAAGACGGTGCCGCGCAAGGCGCAGAAGCGGCTGTCGAAGCGCGAGCAGACGGCAACCAGCGAGTCGACGCACCCATGGACAGATTTTGTCGAGGCCCAGACAGAGACGTCAACGCCCGTGGTCGAAACGCCGCTTTCTGCGTTTCCCGACACGCCCGACACGCCGAATTTGGCCGTGTCGGTGAAGGGGCCGTCGCGGAAGGAAGAGGAGAAGGCGCGGACAAGCCGGTCCATGACGCACAACCCGGCCGAGATTTCGCGGATCCGGAACATTTCCAAGGTGCAGTTTGGCAAATATGATCTCTATCCATGGTATTTCTCGCCGTATCCCGAGGCCTTTAGTCTGGAGGACGTGGTCTACATTTGCGAGTTTTGTCTGTTGTATTTTGGAAATGAAAAGTCGTATTGTCGACACCGCGGGAAATGCACGCTGCAGCACCCGCCAGGCAATGAAATCTACCGCGATGGCGAGCTGTCCTTTTTTGAAATTGACGGCAAGCGGCAGAGGACGTGGTGTCGCAATCTCTGTCTCTTGACAAAAATGTTTCTCGACCACAAGACGCTCTACTTTGACGTTGACCCCTTTCTCTTCTACGTCATGACCCATCGGGACGAAAAGGGCATGCATCTGACGGGGTTCTTCTCCAAGGAAAAGGAGAGTGCCGAAGGCTACAACCTTGCGTGTATCATGACGCTACCGCAATTCCAGCGGCGGGGATATGGCCGTCTTCTCATTCAGTTTTCCTATGAGCTGTCCAAGATTGAGCATAAGCAGGGGTCCCCAGAGAAGCCGTTGTCGGACTTGGGCTTGCTTGGCTACCGGCAGTACTGGAAGGAGAGCATAATCAACCTGCTGTACCAGTACAACGAGACGGGTGAGAAGTGCAGCATTGATTCGATTGCGCAGACGCTAGCCATGACAGTGCAGGATGTGGAGCAGACGCTGCAGACACTCAAGATGCAAGTCTACCACAAGAGCGAGCATAAGCTTGTCATCCCAACGGAGCTTCTTGAACAACGAGAAGCCTTGTTGAAGAAGAAACGAAGGGTCATCATTTCCGAGCAAATCCAGTGGACGCCGCCTGTCTTTACGGCAGCCTCCAGAACATGGGCTTGGTAAGGTTTTTGCGTTCTTTGATGTTCTATCGTAATTTCCCTCTTTCTTTATGATGGAAGGAACACTGTATCATGTCTCTCATGATTGGCTTGTGACGTGGAAAGCATCCTATGCGCAACCAGACATATATCTTATGCTTGAGTGGCATTCTTACCCTCGCCATAGGTATTGGCCCTTTTTGATTTCGCCAAAGGTAATATAGAAACAGGCATCCTTTTCTACATGGCCCTATGTGTACGCAGTTCGAGGTAGGTATAGCTGCACACTCTTTTTTAAAACAAAAATGCAGGCATAAAAATGAATAAAATGACCATTCACCAATCCCTTTTTTTGATGGGCAGTTTTGCACATATTTTTGTGCACAAATAACACTCGTTTACCGAGTGGGGCGTAATATGGGCTTCTTTCGATCTCATAATGTTCGCAGGGTATATGGAAGGCCTGCTTCATAATATGAGTTAGTATAACTGCCTTGTGCCTATGCTTACCCCTATAGACGCATTCGTCTCCAATCAATTTCTTTTACCTCTCTACTTGTATAGGGCCAGGTGCACTATTCATCTCGATTTCTATACTGCTGGACTATCGTTCACCAAAGATTGATGATCGGAATGCAGCCTAATTTTTGTCGTCCGAGTATGACGAACCACCATCTTCTGGCGATGCCTGGATTCTCTTTATAAATAGGTAGTTCAAATTCATCTCATAGAAAACTTTCATCCCTCAAAAAACAACTTTTTACAGGTTTTTTATCTATTAATCCAACTTTATACACTCTTTTAACAAAAATACAACTTTCAATTATTATGAGCAGCTTCACCAACCAAAACTACAACGAAATCATTCGATGCCCTGGCGGGGCCGTGGTCGCTTCCTCTATCGAGGATGACTTTGTATGCATTGGTTATGCCCCCAAGGAGCAGACTGTCGATATCTACCTGACATATCTCTCCGAGGTCGACCACTTATTCACCAACCTATTTTTGCCATTGGTCAGTGACGCTGTATGCACCAAGGAATTCTTGCGCTTGTCCCGGTTCTTTACACTTTTTGAGGGCTACGAGAAGAAGCCGGTCGACGTCTACCAGAGATACCTCTCCGAAACTGGCCGCGTTTTCACTAACCTATTCTTGCCATTGATCAATGATGCCACATACAACAAGGAGTTCTTGCACACGGCCCGTATCTTTACGCGCCTTTTTGACGGGGTCGTGAATGACCTCCAAGAGGCCAAGGAGGTGACGGAAATGTGTGCCGTCTACAGCAACCTCATTATCTACGAGGACAAGGTGGATGAGCGTAACGAGGAATTTGCCAACCTCGTCGCCATCTACACCCAAATCTTTGCCCCCGAGGAGGCTGTCATCCAGCAAGGCAGGGAGATCCAGGGAGACTTTGCTCTCTACAATGGCCTCTTTGCTCAGCTTACAGTTGAGCAGGAAATGGCCAAGGAAATCGTCAGCCATGCTAAGATTTATGAAAAGCTCTATGCTCCCTTTGAGGAAGACCGTGAAGGTGAGCGCTGTGCCAGAGTCCTTGGCCTCCTCACCCGCCTCTACACTGGTGGCACATGGGACAAGCCCGTGGGCTATCCACAGGAAGGCAGCGATGAGGAGATGGAACCTGTTTCTCGTCTCGCCGACTTTTCACTAGAGACCTTTGGAGAGGTGACGACATCTGGCGTCGGCTACTTCCCTGAGGATCGGGACGAGGCCGTTTGGAACCTTGAATGGGCCTGCCTCAGCCCCATCTACAGCCAGCTCTTTGCTTCTGAGCATGCCACCGTGGCAGCAGAGAAGGAGGTTCGTGCCTTTGGCAAATTATACGACCACAACATTATTCTTGCACATGAGAGAGACAAGGAGTCTGCTCGTCTTTGCAGAATCTACGACCACCTCATTACGTACGAGGACAAGGTCCAGGCTCGGAACGACGCCTTCCTTGGCATGTGCGCCGCCTACAGCAACTTTGTCGGTCCTGCCATGGAGTACGAGGAAACGCTCGTCTGGCACGGAAAGGTCTTCGACAGCTTGTTTGCGGAGATTGTAGTGAACAGGGAGCTTATCCGTCTTGCACGGGCCATGGATGCTTTTGAAGAGGATGCAGAGGAACGGGAAATGAACAAGATCTTCCACTTGGCACGTACAATGTATGTTATTACATTTAACCACAAGAAGGAGTCCCTCGAAAGCTTTGTTCGCAACATTGATGGTCCATATGATATCTATGGCTCGTACTACAGCCCAAGACGGCAGATGGAAGAGTATGCCGATATGTTTGAGGGCTTGTTCAAGCCTGAATTGGACATGGCCGAGGAGATTCAGGGCCAGTGCATGCTGTACCAGGCATTTGCTAAGGTGTGCAGCTATTACGGAAAGAAGAACAGGGCTTTGATCGCCCGGAAGCGATACAATGGAAGAAGCCGTGAAGAGCAGGTAGCTCTCAAGAAGAGGGCCATGCTCGCTGCAAATTAAGTTGCCAGTCATGCTTTGCCTTTTTAATAAATAATTAATAAATAAATGTAACATATAGTACATACCATCATGCCATTTGCAAAGTCGTCACACAGTAGTAGTAGACAACCACCTGTGCATTTTATGCCTGCATATTGTTGCATCTAGGCGTCTGCCCTGGCCGAAACATTTTGACCCTTTGGCAGACGTGTCGGTTTCATGATCCAGAAGGCGCTTCATGCATACCATGGGCAGAATTTCAAGCTCCTTGTTTCCTGAATTGCCAAGATTTTTGGACACTCGGGCACAGAGACTCGAGTTTTTAGCACGGTTTAAGCAGACATGCGAGACGGATATTCTTGAAGCCCTTTCAGCACGGGATCTTCAGCCTTTCCAAGAGCTCTCCAAAGATTTGGAGCGTCTGCTTGCTGAGATGGTAGAGTGTTTTACGATTGCCCAGGGCGGCCATTTGAAAGTGACAAACTACTGGCTCCTGGAATACTACCTACGCCTCATCGGTAGCATGGACATCGGTGTCAGGACGTCCCATGCCAGCGCCATCTGCCGGGTGTTCCAGGACACGATGCTACGGTATATTGTCTTCCCACCGGGTGACGAGCCTCCAGAGTTTCCGGCCGAATGGGTATGTAGCACGGCGTAACATTGGTCTCATGAACAGTTGAACCCAAAAGTGTACGCAATGACGCTCCGAGAATACATTATGGACTGCGAAGAATACGGTATGTTTTACGGTTTAGGGTCCGTCTGACCAAACAGGCTCGCAGAACAGGAGGACATATGTCCGGGCAGCACAAACCGGCCTTATTGTGGATGCTTATTTGCGATAGTCTCTCCCACGAACACGTGATGGCATTCGGAACGGGGCCATTCCCAGACTCCAGAGCCAAGCCTTAGCTAAGGATATTCGGATGTAATCTGTGGTAGAAAAATGTAACTGTCTAGAACATCATTCGGTGCAGCTGAAATGGAAAAATAAGCTCCTATCAAAAAGGGCGATCCCCCACCTGTCACCGTATCATTCCTCGTGGACATCTTTCCTTTACTTCTTTTCTCTTCTTTTCTTTTATTCTTGCCTTCTTATTTTCTCGCAAAAATTATGTCGCAATTCATAAGAATGGGCATGATGGCCATGCGAGCACAGCCGCGCATGTTCTCGCGGACGTCTCTTGTGGTACCCACGAGACGCATGATGCCATCATCGCCTGTGCTCTCGGCGATGCGAAGAGTATCCACAGAGCCGTCCCGAGAAAACGGGGGTAAAGAGGCTAGAGATGTTGCCGATGCAAAGGAGACCGTCAAGGAGGCTCTCCAGAAAGACCCGCGAAGAATGGGGGTTGTGCCGCGTCTTTTTGCGTGGATTGGCGGCTCCTTTGTCTTTATCGGCCTCATGGTTGGTGGTCTTTTCCTCTATGACGCGTCTACATACCGCGAAGACCCCGGCATTGAAGACGTCAGCGTTCCTCTTTTTGCCCTCAACCCGCGCCGCGGCGGCCCGAAGAACCTGCCCATTTATGAAATGCACTTGGACGATGCCGACTCGGAAGAAAAGGTCCAGGGCCAGCACAAGCCCCGTCTGGTGATTCTCGGCGGTGGCTGGGGCAGCGTGGCCATGCTCAAGGAGCTCAACCCGGACGACTACCACGTCACGGTCATTTCGCCTGCAAATTACTTTCTCTTTACGCCGATGCTGCCGTCTGCTACGGTGGGCACGCTGGAGCTTCGCTCGCTCGTGGAACCCATCCGACGCATTGTGTCCAAGGCCAAGGCCCATTATCTGCGCGGCCGTGCCGACGACGTGGAGTTTTCGCATAAACTCGTAGAGGTTTGCCAGCGTGACCACGAGGGCAAGGAGACGCGGTTCTATGTGCCTTACGACAAGCTCGTCATTGGCGTGGGCTCGGTGACGAATCCGCACGGCGTCAAGGGCCTCGAGAACTGCAATTTTTTGAAGAGTGTGGAAGACGCCTTTTCCCTGCGGAACAAGATTATCCACAACCTCGAGCTCGCCTGTCTGCCCACGACGTCCGACCAGGAGCGTCGGCGGCTCCTTTCTTTTGTCGTCAGTGGCGGTGGCCCAACAGGCGTAGAGTTTGCCGCAGAGCTGTACGACGTGCTTAACGAAGACCTGATCAAGTACTATCCGCGGCTTCTTCGCAATGAAATCTCGGTCCATTTGATCCAGAGCCAGGGCCACATTCTCAACACATACGACGAGACGGTGTCCAAGTATGCGGAAGAGCGCTTTGCACGAGACAACGTCGAGGTCCTGACGAATTCACGCGTGGTGGAAGTGAAGCCTGACCGGATTGTCTTTACAGAGCAGCAAAAAGACGGTGGCAGGGTGACAAAGGAGCTGCCCATGGGCCTCTGTCTGTGGTCGACGGGCGTGTCCCAGGCGGAGCTTTGCAAGAAGCTGTCTGCGAAGCTGGGCGATGCCCAGACGAACCGACACGCCCTCGAAACAGACCCGCATCTCCGTGTGTCGGGCACGCCCCTGGGTGATGTGTATGCCATTGGCGACTGCAGCACGGTGCAGAACAATGTCGCAGACAGCGTCATCAAGTACACAAGGAACCTGGCCATCCAGCACGGACTGAACCCCGAGACCATGGAGATTCAGTTTTCTGATTGGCACCGGATTGCGTCCGAGGTGAAGAAGAAGTTCCCACAGGCAGCCGTGCACCTGCGGCGGCTGGACAAGCTCTTTAGCGAGTTTGACAAGGACAATTCGGGGACGCTCAACTTTGCGGAGCTCTACAGCTTGCTGAAGCAGATTGACAGTAAGCTGACGAGCCTCCCGGCCACAGCACAGCGGGCCCACCAACAGGGACAGTATTTGGCGCGCAAGCTGAACAAGATGGCGCGGGCGTCGGACGGTCTTCTGGCGAATGACATTGTCGACGGCGACATTGATGCGGCCGTGTACAAGGCCTTTACCTACCACCACCTGGGCAGTCTGGCCTATGTGGGCAACTCTGCCGTGTTTTCCATGGGCAACGTGAATGTTTTGGGGGGCATCTGGGCCATGTATGCATGGCGCAGCATCTACTTTGCACAGAGTGTGAGCATGCGGACACGCATGCTGCTCATGTCCGACTGGCTCAAGCGGGCCCTCTTTGGACGAGGTATGTTGCGCAGTCTAAAGAGAAAGCGACTAACAATGCAGACATGGTTGTATTTTAATGGTAATGTAGTTCAAATTCTTTTTTTCAATATTCCCACGTTGAGTTAGATAGTCTATTAGAGCTAAGCCGTCTGCACCTGGACAGATCCATCGGGCATGCCAAAGTAGGCCGCAATGGGTTTCTGCGCACCGCCACTGCCCGCCGTGGCCTCGAGACCGTTGACGCCGGTAAAGAGGCCCGTCTCGACGATGCCTGGTATTTGGATGAGTCTCTGTGCAAGGCCGTCGGCCGTCCAGACCCCGTCTTTGCCGTCGTTTTCGCTTGGTGCCAGGGTCAGTGGCGCAAAGGGCGCATCAATGAGCCACATGCCATTGTCTGTCACGACGGGGCCCGCCTTACCGGGCGTGCCCTGTCGGATCCGCGGGTTCTTGGCCCCAAGGGCGACGAGCTCGGCCAGGACACGCTTCGCGGCCAGCGGGAGCACTTCGATGGGGATGCCCTGCAGCCAAGAGGTCCCCAAAAGAGTGCTTCTCTTCCGCACATCAGCCACACAGACAAACCTTTTCGACGCTACCGCCACCAGTTTCTCCTGGAAGAGACAGGCACCGCCGCCCTTTATCAGGTTCAGACGCTCGTCCACTTCGTCGGCGCCGTCAAAGCACACATCCATCATGGTGTCCCGTGGGAGCTGTGACAGGGACGACAGACGGAGACCAGCGTCCTCAATGAGGCCCCGGGACTGGTCGCCGGTGGGGTAGAACGTCATGGGGCCGGTTGTGTTGCTGCCAAGGGCCTGGATGGCCTCGACGACATAGACGACGGTCGAGCCGGAGCCGATGCCAATGTGCCGGTACTCGGGCACCATGTGGTCCTTGACGGCCTGGAAGGCAGCCGTCCGTTTGGAGGATTCAACAAGCGTCGTCATCGGGCGTTTCAGGGCAAAACATGGACGGACTCTTCTCGTGGGAAAAAGTAAAAGTCTTGACATCATCGACTTTTCTTGCGGGCCTCGACCGTACTTGGGCCCACTTTTTAAGTTGTAGCCGTGGTTTTTCCATTTTCGCGAGCTTGAAGCACAGAGCACCTATTCTCCGTAGATTATATTAGAATTAGTATATGCAGAGTTGCCTCCCCCTTTTCATCATCATCCATCTAGCAATCATTATGCGTAAGCAGCTGCAGCTACACCTCCTCGGTGGCCACGGGCTGGAACTGCCGGTGGTGTCTGCCCAGCCAGAAGCCCTTGCCCAGGGCATTCAGCAGCCCCCGTCCCAGACGGCCCCGCCAGCCATCCCCGTCCGAGGTGCCTGGCTCAAACATGGCGGCGGGTGCCCAGCTAGACGAGGGCCGCCTTCGGCGCCGTGGCGCCCTCTGCGAGCGACGGGGCGTGGTCCTTTGCCTCCGCTTGCCACGCCGGGCGTTTACGAGTGCCTTGGCATGCTGCTCGGCGCGATCCTGCGGCCGTGGCTGGGACGGGCCCTGTGGCGTCATCTCGTAGGCCTCTGCAGAGCCAGCCAGCTCAGCCGATGCCTCTGCCGCCACACGAGTCTCTGCGAGACGACGGCCGTGTCTCAGCAGGACCCGGCGAGTGTGCACAATGACAATGAGGGCAAAGTAGAACCGCACGGCCGTGGCAAGGCTGATGAGGACGATGCTGGCGCCAGCCTCGTGCTTGCTGAGCCAGCCAGCGCCCGGGACGTCCAGGGGGGCCACGGCCGCGCGGGAGGGACTGGGCACTGCCAGGGGCGTTGTGGACGCAGAAATAGACGTAGCGGCTGTCCTCGCAAGCACGCTGCTGGCTGCTGTGGCTGCTGTGGCTGCAGACGGACGAGCAGGGCCCGCCGAGACGTCCTTCCCGAGAGACACGTACCACAGGACGGCAAAGACGGCTGTGTAGACGGCGTTGAGCAGCGTGTCGACGCCATACACCCACGCCAGCAGCAGATTTGGCAATGGCGTGGCGCGTCGAATATGCGGGATGCAGACCACCAGCAGGGTTATGACGGCCACATTGTACACATAGTCGGTCACCTGCAGCACCGACAGCGAGAACCCCGTCAGCACGGCCAGCAGGCCGTAGGCACTCGTCAACTTGTTGAAGAAGAGAATCGTCGACACTAATTCCGTGCCTACGGTCAGCGGCACGCAGAACAGCAGGCCCTCCGCCGTCCGTGGCCACCGGGGACGCACCGGCCGGAGCCTCGGCCACCGCAGACCGCGGCCAATGTGCAGAACTCTCATGATCACGCTGCCGTTCTTCGGGGCCATGGTGAGAATTTGCAGAGAGGTGTGTGACTAAGCAGTATTGCTTATGTCAGCACGGGCGGATCGTCGGCGAGCTGGCGGTGGAGGCGGCCGGGACGGGGCTGGCTGAGTAGGCTGGGTTCGGCAGTTGTGCAAAGGAACTCAGCATCTAGGGGCCACCAAGGCGTCTGACGTCTTCAGAGCGTCATAGCCTTTACTGTATGTGATGACGTCATATCTGTATGAAAGAGACGGTAAAGATGGCTTGTGCTTAACGTCAGAGACTGGTAGGCTAGCCCTGCGCGGATCGTATGAATGGAGAGGCGCATTGGCCATCTCCAAGGCCCCGTGGGACGCCTCGAACAGGGGAATGGGGCTCCTGCGGTCAATAACAGCCCCTGACGCCGTCAGCTTGATAACAAGGTAGCCTGCATTTTGCATAAGTGGTTTTGCACGCTTTCACGGGCCGGTGCCTGCTTGCTTGTCTGCGACTCGAGGGCCAGACACAGTGGACGGGGAAAATCAGCAAAAAGACCGGGCTTGGACGGGAGAGGTGTCCGGACCTCGGCACCCGAACGCATCGCATTAGACAGGCGTGGCTGGCATGCGCCGAGTTTTCGAGAGCGCCGTTTGCAGCTGCATTCAGCATGTTGCATTTACCAACCGAGATATATACCAGCGCAAAGCCTCCATCTTCACGATGCAAAACTCTTAAAGACAACACTTGAATAATACAATCTACATGTAACTACATTATAAGAATCATAACCCTTCAAGAAATACAATTATGACAAGACAAAACATCTAACCGCTGCTGCTAGAGCTGGAGCTGCTGCTGCTGCTGCTGCTGGCGCTTCTCTTGTGATACTTGCCATGTTTCTTTTCCTTCTTGTGCTTCTTTACCTTGCCCTCCACCATGTTGGCTCCAATGGCGCCCACAACGGCGCCCGCAACAGTGCCAAGCTTACCGCCTCCAAGCTTGTGTCCAGCAAAACCACCAGTGGCACCGCCGGCAACAGTGGCCAGGAAACCACGCTCGCCCTCTTGACCAGGCGGGAGCTGCTGGTGGCCGAATTCCTGGTGGTTGTACGGCGGCTGGCCTTGGTATTGGGGCTGCCCATACTGGGGAGGGTACTGCTGAGGCTGCCCGTATTGCTGGGGAGGGTACTGGTGGGGGGGCTGTCCATATTGCTGGGGAGGGGCATAGCCCGTCTGGCCCTCAAAGTGGCCTGCACCCTGCGGCGGTCCGTAATTGCGGGCATCATGTGGCGGCTGGTTGCCATATCCTTGGTAGCCCTGAGGGTGTCCCTGAGGGTGTCCCTGTGGCTGTCCTTGGTATTGTCCCTGCGGGGGATAGCCCTGGTTTGGTGGCATGGCGTTGTTCTAATTGTCAATATTGAGCGTTTTGCCTAGAGTGCACATACATAGGGAGGGGCACCGCCATGGCCGTTGAAGTAATCCTGTGCAGACATCTTGCTTTCTTGTCTTTTTTTGATTTTTTTTTGCTCTTTGCCAGATGTAAAACTTTTTTGAAAGAAAATTTCGCAAGATGCAAAACAACACGGGAAAAGGAGCGCCGGGCTCTTTTATATTGCCAAGTGCGTATGCGAAAATGTCGCAGAGCAAGTATGGCCTAAGCCCCTTTGAGGGGCAATGACACCCTGTCACTAGGCGGGGCGTATTTTTAAATCGTTCACAGGGTCATGACGGGCCTTTGACCAGGGAATCCTTCATTCATACAATGCATTTGGTATTTACGAGCAATGCATACTTTATGATGAGGTTGGAGGCCGTCAGCATGTCATGGCCGGAGCCTTTCGGCGTCTTTTACTCTTTTACTCTTTTACGCTTTTACATACTCTTTTTTTACTGTAAACGAAAAAGGGGCGGCTTTCTTCACTGCTACTGAAGATTGTGAAAAGCAACTTCATCGTGCCGTTGTATGGCCTGCAGCAGATGGCTAGCGTATTCTCCGAAACAATCAATAGTCACGTGATCGTGACTCATGAGGCAGATTGGTGCGCGGTACGCGCGATTTGAGCCTTGAAAAAGGCGAGGAACATTGTGAATGCGCCATGTATGCAACGGTGGTGCGATCATCTACATGTACATCTACCTATCAAAGACATTCAACGGGAAGAAGGCCGGTGTGTTTGGCTGAAGAAGACGCAAACCTGTTGAGACATGGCCCCACTTTTGTACCCCTGAACTGCACTGTGAGCGCTAGAGCCCATAATGTATGCCGGCTCGCCGAGAGTCGTCATGATCGCGCACAAGAACAAACTCTTGCTTCTCACGATGCCGGGATGGGTGGTATCTAAAATGGCATTGCTTTTCTACATACTACTTTACATCTAAAAAGTCATTCGTAAAAGTCATCAAAACTATCATAAAACCAAAAACGCCAGACGCTTTCCCGCCGTTATACATTCATCATCATAAAGTGCATTACATCCCATAGCCGCTCGGCTTCGTGTCGAAATTCACAATAGGAGGCATGCCGCTGTCGTCGTCGATCGGATATGGTACTCGTGGCCTCTGCGGTCTCGTTGTTTGTCCATGTCGTGGGTGAGGATGGGGAAGCCGGTCCCCCTCTCTCAATGGCTCCTTTGGAGGCCGTGGCGGCCTAAAGTCCTCATGACGGCCATCATATCGCCCGGAATGGTGGTCGTGGTGCCAATCAGCCTCGCTCTCGTAGCGGCCTGTATAGTTGGCAGGACTGGACACCCTTCGCAGCGGGTTCTCGCCATAGGTTCGGCCGTCGGACGACGGGAGCGACGAGTAGTGCTGGTGGTGGACAGACTGTGCGGTCCTCGGGAACGGATGCATGCTGTCTGTGTCATCCTCATGTGAAACAGCACTCGACGAAGGGTAGGACGTGCGTTGTGACACTGTGGACGGCGTCGAGTCTGCCCGGCTCTGGCGCGTCGAGGGTCTTGACGGCTTTTTGTGTGCCAATACATCGTCAATTCCCGATCCGTATGACGATGTCGGCGTGCCAGGGGTGGGTGCTGTAATGCGGATCGGGACATTCATTGGCGGCACATGGTTGTGCGTCAGCGGCTCATCAGCGGGGAGCTCAACGGCAAAGATTTCCTCGGCAGGGCTGGGCTCGTCAAAGGCCGGCCGTGAAGTGTGTGTTCGTCCTGGCTTTGCATGGCTGGCATGGGGATGGTGGGCGTCTTTGTGGGCTTGCCGATCGTTTGCCCGGAGAATCTTGGCAAGCTTGCTGGCAGAGTCCGCCACCATGTGGCTCTCTTTTTCTTTTTGCAGATAAATCTTGGTGTGAGTGCTGATGTCGTTGAGACGATTCCACTCGTTCATTTCAAACTCGCCCACGCCAACCTCCACATTGAAGCGGTAGTAGTTTTCAAGGTTCACGCCATGCTCGGCCAGACGGGTGGGCATTTCGCGATGCGTAGTCTCACACCCCTCAATTTTTTCAATCAGCTTTTGCCGGGCCTCTATAAACTCTCCAAAAAGGCTGGTGCCATGCCAGGCCTTTTGTGTCGGTATTGTCGTCGATCGCGAACCCGTGCCAATGCTGATAAAGACACCCACCTCACGGCCAGGCCATTCCTTCACCACAGCCTCCTCTAGGGCCTGTGGTGCTGGGTTGAAATGGCCGGCTCCCTCGTCGTGGAAGACGGTCTGTCCGATCTGGATGGGCTTAAAGGCAACACCCACGGCGCACGTGGCTCGGCCCGCTTCCCATATTTTGCAGTCATACTCTGGCTCCGGCTCGCGCCGGCTGTTGTACGAACGAAGCATAACGACGTCTTCGGCCTTGGTGGATCCTTTATAAATGGCCGTGACAGCACTGCTTTGTTAGCTGCATGTGGTGGGGGTGGATGTCTGCTTACGTTTTGGTGCGCTTCTCTCTCTTATCGTAGAGAAGGGCGTCTTTGTTCCCGGCCGGACGATAGCCTGCATAGGGCTGTGTTGTGTCCGAAAGACCACGATGGCTAAAGCTAGTGACGCTCGCATTGCGCATGGGGTTGTTGAATACACGGCCGGGCTTGCTGTCGTCCATCAGGTAGTGTGATACGGCATGCTGAATGGCAATCTCCAGTTTGCTGGCTTTGAAAATAGTGCTGTGGAGAGGAATCCCCAAAAAGGTCTTGTCTGTTTCAAAAACAAATTGTGTCATATGTACGTATATTTTCTTGCAGGTTTCAATATCAAGGCGCATCCGGCCCAGCATAATGGCTATAAGACCGCCTGTCCCAGTGCCGACAATGAGGTCAAAATGGTCGGCTGGTTTGGGGACTCTATTGTTCTCGGGAGGCTTCCCATACATTTCTACATGGACGCGATGCATAATCACTTGCAAAATGATAAACATACTATACCCACGCACACCACCTCCATCTGTACCGTTAGTAATAGCGCGACGCGGCCCTCTGCGGGCGGCATTCATACATACCGAGAGAAAGGATGCGCAGAGGCGGCCCCTTTGTCGTATCTTTTCGCTTCAAACCCGAACTCATATTGTGCAATGGGAGAGAGACAGTCAAAGGGAAAAAAAATGAATGGAAGAAATATAAGAAAAAATTTATAAAAAAAAACCGCGAAACCTTGAATATTACTCTGCTGTGCTTTACATGTAAACCGACGGCCATGCAGCGGGGTTTTAGCAAGTCCACAGCAGAAAAGATGTGCAGGGATGTACAACAGTGACTTTTGTACAGCCTTATTCCAAGATTCTAAGAATGCGCTTTCGACAACCAACAGGCCGGGAATCTACAGGCGGTTTTCAGAGCAGTTTTTCGATCTTTTTTACACTGCAATGTAAATAAAATCAGGCTCCCACATTTGCGCGAGGGAGGATCACGATACCTTTCAGAGGCTAACAAGTCGTCCATCTGACACAACCTGCAAGGAGTGGCCTCTGTCTGTACTTACATAAAAAAAACTTGGAATACCTACATCGTTTACATTTTATGCCCACCACTTATGAAGGCCGGCACAACTCTACGGGCACGGATGAAGAGACGACTACCATAATCTTCAAAGACCAAGTGCCCGAGACGTCGCTCGAGTTTGTCATGCAATGACGTCATGGTATCTGTACCGTCGCACGTATCTCGGCAGAGCATTCTCGCGGGGCTTAGTGATGAGAAGGGCACATGCCGGCTAGAAGGGTCCATTCGGTATAATAAAAATAAGACGCAAAGCTCCTCTGCCATCTTTTTGCGTACAAAAAACGATGGCATCGTCCAATAGCATATACTACCAAAAAGTGCCATCAGAAGCCCAAGATGTGACAGATTCGATCAAGGATGAGAAGACCCATTTGCTCTTTGCAGCAACAGGTAGGCTTACTTTTCTTTTTTTTCTTATTTTTTTCTTCTTCTGGCAATGTGAGTGTCTAATCGGCAAGGATCCGTTGCCACCATCAAGCTTCCTCTGATTGTCGGGAGCTTCGCGGAATTCTCAAATCTGTCCATTCGCATCATATTGACGACGAATGCTACCAAGTTTCTGCAGGGCCAATCGCCAGAACAGGCAACCATAAGCAGCCTATCTCAAATACCCAATGTAGATGCGGTGTACTGCGGCGACGATGCTGAATGGAACCCTCCGTGGACACGAGGCGCCCCCATTCTCCACATTGAGCTGCGTAGATGGGCACACATGCTCGTGATTGCACCCTTGTCAGCAAATGTCCTGTCCAATATTGTCCATGGGCAATGCAACTCACTTCTGACTAGCATTGTGCGGGCATGGGACACTGCAATCCAGCCCAACGGCAAAAGAAAGGAAATCGTTGTGGCGCCCAGCATGAATACCGCCATGTACTTGCATCCACTAACATCCAGCCACCTCAACACACTGAGAACCGCCTGGGGCACAGCCGAGCGCAATGATGACAGTTGGTTTCGCGTGCTGGAGCCACAGTCCAAGCTGCTCGCGTGTGGCGACATTGGTGATGGGGCCATGATAGGATGGCAAGACATAGTTGACACGGTTTTAAAGCGGCTCATTTTGGAAAATTATTAGTTTTTGAAATGCACTCGTTTTTTTCCTTCTTTTTTTTTCCTTCTTTTTCTTTCCTTCATTTTATTTCCCCCTCAGATCAAGATTCTTCGGAGCCGCATGGCTGATGTAATTATGCATGCTCCCGCTTTGTCTTTTCACCAATGTCGGCCGGCAATATTCTCTTCTCTCTCAATCATTCAAAATGTCTAATTCATATTATGAGGAGGACGAAGTGTCGAGTCTTTTACTCTCAAAGTATGCGCTGGAAGAAAGAGAAAGGGCAAGCCATAGAAAGGGCACTTCTCGGTCTGTTAAAAAATACCCTCGATCTTCCCTTGAAAATGACATGTTCGCCCTAGAAGTACGATCCTAACCATCCAAAAAACATCCACTAACTGATAGCAAAATGAGCTTCTTAATGCGGCAGCCCCAGACTTTACAATGTCACCCGAAGACTGGGCATCTGTTCCGGTCATGGCCATATCAATGCCCTTCCCTCCATGCACGGCCCCTCTTGCCAGCTTAAAGCCCATCCTTCTCAAAAACCTCGTATTCGAATCACATCATACGAACCGGGTGGCTATTGTACGAGCCTTTTCATCCCCAAGCCGCCGTGGCGGAATTGTAAATGCCGTCGAAGATTGTTCGGGTACCACTTGTATTCTCACCATGTTCAATATGCCTCACAGTTTCCATCCAAATGAAATCCTCGCAAAAGGGACTGTCGTTGCTGTCAAAAACCCATTTTATAGATTCGCAAAGGAGGGCCATGTGATGGAGGTACACCACCCATCCGATGTCGTGTTCCTTCGACAAGACCATCCGATGCTCCCTAAAGCATTCAAAACGGAAGAAGTGATGGATCCCCTCATGCTAAAGGAAACAGCTAATGCCTATTTTACGAATAAAAACTGGCAGCTAGCAGATAATGTCTATTCCAAGGCCATTGACGTCATTGAAGCCTCAGACCAGCCCGATGAATCTCTCAAAAAAGCCCTGCTTCGTAACCGTTCGAGCTGTCGTCTCCGCCTCAACAAATTTACATGTGCCCGTCTTGATGCTCTTGCTGCCATTGAAAATGAGGAATCAGAGCATGGCCGACGGGTAAATGGTACGGCCTATATGAGGGCCGCCCGTGCTTCCTACTTGCTAGGAGAATTCGACGATGCTCAGAAGTATTATGAGCTCTCTGCTAGCTGCTATGATGAAAATTCGTCAGAAAAACAACAAATGACCTCTTGTGCTCTGGCGGTTCGTCATCGCCTGCTCGAAAGTGAAAAAGGAAGCTTTAATTTGGAGAAAATGCATGCATCTTCACAAGCCCACGCTCCTCACTTGAATCATGCATCCTTTACGAAACGTGTTAAAATTGGCTACCGTGAGAAAATGCCTTTGTCATCCGGTCTTTTTGCTCGAAAAAATTTTTCCCCTGGTGAAGTCATCATGGTGGAAAAAGCCTTTGCTGCCTGCTTTTCCGATGGTGAGGTCTTTAACAGAGATGGTGATGATGGCATTATTCCCATTGTTGACCTAAAAACTAAGTTAGTGCATTGGAATGCCCTTGCAGCATTGGTTAGCAAAATCACAAATCTCTTGCAATGGAACCCTAGTCTTTACCGAAAATTCTACTCCCTCCAAACGGCAAGCATGAAGGAGAAAAAGGAAGAAGAACCTATCATGGTGGACGGCCATTGCGTTGTAAATACTTTCAGGACGCTCCACCTTTTAATGCTTGTGGGTATAAAAATCCCACGAGTGGCTTCTACGGGATCAAAGGATGAATTTGACGCTGGATGTGTTCCTAACAAGAGCATGGGCCTATTTCTAACCGCTGGTCATGCGAACCATTCGTGTGTTTCGAATGCTATGCAATCGTACATGGGCGATATGCTAGTGCTTCGGGCTGTCCGTCCCATTGTCAAGGGGGAAGAAATCACTGTTTCTATGGTATCCCCAGAGTACGGGTATTACCAACGACAGCAGTTTCTCCTTAAGGAGCATTTTCGTCATCCATGTGAATGCGAATTCTGCACGGCCGAAGTCAATCATGCGAATGACGCATGCGAACGCATGGAACTCCTAACGTCCACTATTATCCCCATTGTCACCACTGCTAGTGGTGCTCGGTGCCATTCTCAGAAAGATATCAATACAGTTTGGCAGGCCCTGGATAAGTGTCGCGCTACCTACAAGCCATCTTCTCATCCAAACGCGTTTGCCACTTTGCCTCATCCCATGTGTCTCATGGCTTCGGGCTGGCTCTTTTCAGCCTATACAAACTTCGACCATGTAAGACAATACATGGGATTTATGCGTGATGCTGGGTACCGTGTCAATATTAGTCCAAATCTATCTAGCATTACCGTCGAGCACATTAGCCCCATACCGCTGAATTTTGTGTACGAGTCGACGTATCGGTTTGCCAAAAAAATGTACTTTCAACGATTTGATGTGATTGGCAAAAGATTGGAAGAGCTTGCAAAGGAGATGTACATGATACGGTCCGGGTCAGCATACAATTACAAGAAGCTCTTTCAATAAAATCATTTTATATATTGAAAGAACGCTGCTTGTCAGACTTTTCTATTCACACTCCACGTCGTGTTTTATTCGACCACCGAAATGAATAGCGTAGTTCTATATTAATACATACGTTGGCTTTTCTAGAGAGGGACCTTACCGTCGGTTATCATAATGAGAACAAAGTACATGACTCGAACGGAATCCAGTCATTTAAATATGTAGTCTTACTTTCCATATAGAGTTCATCCAGTGCGGATGTATGTTTAGTTTTATCCTTTTAGAAATACAAAAAAACACGAGAATTCTTTTAAAACACTTTTACCTTGATCATTTCATGGCAAATGATGTGATAGATATCTTTGCTCGATATTTTGACCTAAAAACGTTTAAAGCTGCTTCTCTTCTATACAATGGTGTTTCTCCCCCTCTCAAAAGAGCATCACAACTTGGCCTTTACCTTTCTGACGTCCTAAATTGTAGCGAGTAGTTGAAAGAGTTTCAATTATGTGGGGAGTTTTTAAGTTCACTTTCACTGGATGTGTATAAAGGTTCAGGGTCCAGCACATATTCCGAAATATGTCGGCATATTCATCGTGTCACCAATCTACACACATTTAGTATCGTCTTGAAGAATTGCGATTCTGCTTGTGAGCGCCTTTTCATTAGATTTCTCAAGCGGAATAAAGGGATCAGGTATATAAAGCTCAACTTTCGTTCAAAAAGTGGTATACAGAATATAGCCAATACGATTATTGAAAACTGCCAATCTTTGCAAAGACTAGAGGTGGTCTCTCTGCCTTTGCACTACGTTGTGGACATTATATATTCGCATCCGAGACTATCCGACTTGTCAGTTCATGGTTATGGTTATCGCGACTCTTTCGAGACCTGACCAGAGCTGGCAATTGCCATAGGAAGCCTCTGTGGGCTTCAAAGGCTGAAATTGGAAGCCTTGGAAAATGTTAATCCTGACTTTTTTTGCAATATACATCCTTCCACGACACCTAGCTCTGTCTTTTCCTTAAAGTCATTAAAAATCAACACTGTCCAAATAACTCCAAAAGGCTGGGAAGAATGTGGGAAGTTTATTCAAAACTGCTCAAAACTAGAAAATCTCGAGATATACGAGTTACATCCCGATGAAACTCTCTTTAGGGGTATGTCATCCACGAATGCCAAGTCTAGGAATGCGTGTACCGCCTTGAAAAGTCTGTGTGTCAAGTCTACTAGAACAACAGTGGCTGGATGGAAAGATTTTGGAAAGTTTACAAGAGGTCTATCTCAGTTACGACTTACCATGTATGCCACTAAAAACGACGTTGACAAGTTTTTTGTCGAGTTACTGCCATCGGACCCTGCGCTTGGCTCCATGCACCCACTACTTGAACGTGTTGAAATTGGCGGCTTTAAACTATCAAGCATAGGCTGGTCGGACGTTGGCAAGGCTATCAAGAGCTTTCCCCGACTAAAAAATCTTTCCATTTGGGATGTGGAGGAAGACGCCGATGGGCTTCTCCTAGGGATTGGGTCCGCCAACATCGAAAATCCTTTTTTTGCTCTACTCAAAAATATACTATTATCTGATATTACAATGTCAAAACCGGCATTTAGAGAATTTGGAGAGATAATAATGGGCTCCTCCCAATTAAATACCCTCATCTTGGATGAGTTAAATGGCGAGACTGATATGTTTTTGGAAGGACTGTTATCATGCAACACAGGGGAGAATACACTCTTCCCTCTACTCAAAACTTTATATCTGAATGATTTGACTATATCGGATTTAGTTCTGAGGAGACTGGGAGAGGCCATGAAAGAGTCCGCCAGTATGAAGGCTATTGAACTTATGAGCCTAGAAGGAGAAGCTGGCGAGTTTTTTGTTGGACTCGCTCCATCCAAAGGAGAGGCTAGATTTCCTTTACTACAAACTTTACACCTTGAAGAGGTAAAAATATCAGAAATGGCCTGGAGGGATTTTGGAATGGTACTACGAAGCTCATCTCGGCTTCTCAGTCTCGATATGACACAAATAGAAGAGATTACTGATGAATTTTTTTTGCAGCCTCCCAGGGTCGGGAGAGACATTATGTCCGCTATTCCCTTCTCTGGTATCCTTGCGTCTTTCCGAATTAGGAGCTCAAGGCGAAATGGTGAAGAGTCTCATCGGACAAACACCAGAGGTGGCTGATGTGTATGTACATCTTGTCAAGGAAGAGATGAAAGTCTTGCCAAAGCTGATATCCAGTCTTGGTTGCTTAAAAAGGGTGGAATTTTATATTGATGATGAAGATTCAGACAATCTCTATGAAGAAATTTTGAATGGTATTTTTCCCGGATTTTATAAGACATTGCACATGCTTTCTGCCCTATACTGTATACTGCATTCCATGTCATTTACTTTGCTGCATATCATCCAAGGAAGTGAATCGAATGTTTTATTCAGAAATTATATACCGTGTTACTGCGTGTAAATCTAAAGATAGATACTAATTATCTACCTACATGGAAGTTTCCCCTTGCGAATATCCACAAAGGCCTCTTTTTGAAAAGTGGAAGCTTCCGTTTTGATCTTTTGGACTCCTTAATGAATGAGCAGACTTTCTACTTCCGAAAAAAAATGTTGATCATATTCAGTAGTTAATAATAGCTCTCTAGGCCGCTTGGCGCCCGTTTCATGTTATTTTGCCTCCAGTTACTGGATGAGTGTCCCCAATTCATGATGGCCCTGTTTCTTTACTGATGAAACAATGTGAACAGGCTAATCATGGTTAAAACTATGAAATGAGCACTATAGAATGATGGATCTGAAAACAAGGTTGGGAAGACAGTAAGAAGCTCTTTAGCATATGTGTACATTTTTTTTTCTGAATTGACACTTGCATTTTTGTTAGAAAGCGACAAAAGGCCCAGCACGTTTCCATATCAAAATCGAAAGTGGTGGTTGACATACGGGAGACCCCTTCAAAGGTCCTTCGATAGCTTATTTGTGGTGTCAGGGAATAGGATCGAGACTAGGGGGAGCATAGTTGGGATACTCTCAAGATACAACAAGAGGAACAAGAAAAGGGCATCTGAGAAAATGCATTCGAGTATTGGCAACGAAATCAGGAAGAAAATAAAGTGTATTGTTTATGCTAAAATTTGCCGAAATACTCTTCGGGGACTTTGGCTGCTAGACATTCATTACAAAAGGAGTAGATGTCTTTTTGAATCACATCGGGAATCGTTTCACAAACTTTTTTCTTGAAAATGGCCTCTTTGCATCTGACAAGCATAGGGGACTGTGTGTAGATTAATTTTCCTTCTGTAAAGGTGCAGTATTTGTTTCGGATGCAGTACACCTCAATGATGCTGTTGAAACACATGTTTTTCTGGAGAGTCTATTGTCTCGGATTTTGTCTCTGCTCCCGTCTTTGTTGTCAAGATGAATGATCAATGTTCGGCAAGTAGACCATGAACAGACCTCTATGCGTCATCCACAACCTCTATAAGCTTCTACGATGGCTTGCAGATAATCAAGCAGTATCTTATACCATTTCTAGGAGGAACTCACTATAAAAGGGGGCGTTTACTAGTGGTGCCAGGTGGGGGCCATACAAACGACCCAACTTGCCTATGGTACGTTGATGACTATTTTGGAAGAGTTTCTTGTGGTATAAACAAGTCCTGAATCAGTGATTTCTTTCCGTTTACATTTTTTCGCCTATAAAAAATCCACCACCCTCCTTTTTTCACCATCTCATTCTCAACATTTTCTACCCTCTTTTAAACCCCACCAAAAATCACCATATATACTTCCAAAATGAACTCAAAGTCGTGCTCTAACCTTTGTGAACTTACTAACAAGTCGTCGTCTCTCCATCGTGGAAATGGCATTGCCTCCCTCAGTGTCGACGAGGCCATTGAAAGGGGGTCCTTGCGCCGTACAAAGTCCCAGGTCAGTCTTACGGGTCTCCGGAGCTCTGGGATGGCTCAGTTCCTCTGCTCCTTTGGACGCAAGAGCCTTCCCGGCGCTGAGCCACGGCACAAGGACCCCTCGCATTGCCTCCTCGGTGGCCTCCAAGGAGGCACAGACACAGAGGCCTGCGATGGGGAGAAAAAGAACAGGGGCGAGTGGATCGTTGATGGACTTTCCTTGGAGGAAGTGTCCACCGATTCCGAGACATCGGCTTCGGAGCCCGAAGCACTCCCGGAAGATGGCATCCGTCTGTACGGAAGTCATGTTTCGGAGTCGTTTCGGGCTAACAAGTACGATGAGCTCGCCTTGGCAGCCGAGCAGGAGCTTCCAGAGGAGGGGAAGCTCTCTGTGGTCAACAAACATGGCCATGTTGGTGTGTCCTTCTTTTTCTCTATATTCTCTTTATATTCCCCTGTACTCATGGATAGACCACATCATGCTTGACTGTCTGGAGTTTCCGCCCGAGCGGATGGCAGCCATTATGGCCTTCCGCAACGCAAACGTATGGTTCTGTGACTGTCTTTTACCATTGTTGAGGCTAATGCAAAAATAGCCAAATGATAATAGGGTGTTGCGGAAGCGTGTGCTCCGGTCGGACTGGACCCTTGTCCAGACGGCACCTCGTACGTCCCCGCTCCGGGTCAGGTTTATCACCGGCTTGGCTGGCGGCGAGGGGTCAGTGCCGGAGCCCTGCCAAGACCAAGAGGCCGTTGTGCCTCCAGAGGAGTCGAAGCCTTTTCTGGAGCGACCTGTCTCGAGCAGCAGCAGTGTCGACCTCGAGGCGGCTTTGCCCCTGCCGTCTTTACAGGACGGCGTCGATGGCTGGCCTGTTCGCCATCCATTGGGTGGATGGTGTTCAGGACGACGGGGTGTCAGGGCCTGCTAGGCATGGACCCTGGCACTCATGTCTGTCTCTGTCGGTGGCCTGCTATGGCTATGCCTGTAGCAAGCCCCCATCACAGCCACAATGATTGGTCAAAGCCGAAGCAAGCTTTGATGACGGGTGTCGGCCTCTTCCTGCCGGGTAGAAACTCTCGTGTTCTTTTCCAAGGGGTCCATCGTATGGGCAAA
>JAGKRY010000047.1:0-112070 GCA_020002325.1 Chrysosphaeria jannelii | reverse complement strand
AATGTTGGATTGCTGGAGAGGCTGGGCTGACAAGATGACATCATGACTTCTACTGTCATATGATGCAGTCGTTTGAGCTTTGAAGTTTGAACTTCCGACTTCCAACTTCGAAGTTTTGCATTGTCAATCCTAATTTTATTTCCTGTATTGGACCTAGGCTAGTATGGTACCCTTATAGGTGTCTTACGTAACATATCATGTACCTCAGGTATACCTTAAGGTACAGAAGTTCAGACCTTGACCTTAAGCTCGTACCTTAAGGTACCTTAAGGTACGATTTGATAAGGTATAAAAATGCTCAGGCCTGGGCACACTACCCATCATTTTTGTTGATGAACTCCATAAAACTTCCTTGTTGTCTGGCGTGGGCGTGGGTTTATTTTCAGGCTCGTCAAGACAAGGTGGCATATATTATAGGTGAATAAACAAGAGGTAATAATATCCTTCAGCTAGCTCCTCTCAAGGTGCTATGCATTCCTCCAGAAACTAGGTATTTTGTGGCATTACAAACATAAAAAAGTAGAAATGACGACACTTGAAGAGAAAGACATTGAACCGCTGCTTCCCAAAAGATTGTATTAACTTCAAAGATTGGAGAGTACCATTTTCCCATTTTTTATCCCCATTTTCCCTTATTTTTATAGTATGATACCATGCCTTGCTATTCCAATCTCAATACGACCAGCGGCAGCAAGTAAAAAATAAATAAAAACCCCAAATTCGCTGTAAAATCAACCAACAATTCCTTTTTCTTGTACGTGCCTCTCCCCTTTTAAAAACTTTTCAACGACGCTTTGTAGACGACTTTTTCTTTCCCTTTGCCTTTTTGGCACTTCCATCGGATCCATCAATGAATTTGATTAGCTCCTCAATCGACCGTGAGTCAATCCCTAGATCCATGGGCGCTGTTGGCTTGGCCGGCACCTTTTCCGAAGGCACGGCTGGGATGAGGGCGGGGTTGTTGGGCTGCAGACGTTCCACATTCTTATTGTGCTTAGCAATTAAGACGGCGTTCTTTGTCAATTGCTCCAACCATGACTCTGCATCTTTGGTGTTGCGGTCGTCAGGGCCTAGCAAGGCATGGAAGATTGTGTACGACTCACGCATCCGAGCCACAGACTCCTTGGAGTTGCCGTCTAGAGCAAGAGCCTGTGCTAACTGGAAGAGAACCGTGGCCACGTTAATAGAATCGTGGCCAAAGGCGTCCTCGGCAAGACGGAGCGTCTCTTCGAACCAGCGACGAGATTCGTGCATCTCATTAATCGTCTGCATCATCACAGCACCATTGTTCAGTGTCGTCACCGTGTCCGTATGGTCAGCGCCATACACAAGACGACCAATTGCTAAGGCGTGCTTCAAGTAGTCCAAAGCAATGGCACTGTCGCCATTGTTGTGCATAAAGAAGGCCAGGTTCAAGTAGTTGAGCATGGTCTCTTGGCTGTCCACGCCAATCACACGCTCCGACACAATAATGGCCTTACGGGCAAGATCAATGGCAGACTCCTTTTCCTCTAGCTGGAAGGACAGCATGGCCAAGCTTGAGTAGGCCCGGGCCACTTCCGGGTGAAGGAAGCCGTAAATTTGCTCGTAAAGCGTCATTGACTCTGACAGCAAGTCCCGTCCAATCTTGGTCTGGTTCTGCGACAGAGAAATACGACCCGTCTCGAGAGCCTCCTCGGGCAAAGCGCTGCGTGGCGCCGAGTTCTTGACAACTGGAACGACATTGACAACATCGTCCACGCTAAACGTGTGCGGCGCCCGCGAAACATCGACTTCGACAGCGACAGAGACAGACTTTTTGCCCTTCTTGCCCTTCTTTGACTCCGCAACCGTGCCCTGAGCAGCCGCCGATTGATACTTGCTGATGAAAGAGGCAGCTTCTTCCTTGGAAAAGAAGTACTGTCGGCTCACCAGCTGGATACCAAGCTTCAGTGCCACCTCACGCAACATGGCCAAGGAGTTTTTGTTGGCAGACCACGTCTCGGGGAGCGCGTACTGGAAGCGCTTGGCAATCTCATCGGCAATATCTGCCCGCAAAGAAGCTGGTGTCATAGTCGAAAAGGACACGTCGGTATCAGGATACAGGGCACGGACAAACTCGTCAATGTCGGCCACAGGCGCTTCGTTGAAAGCAGCACCGAGAAGACAGTTGAGAATATGGGCGATGCATGAAGCCGCGAGGGGAAAGGGGACATTGTGCATATACCGAGCAGCAATATGCTTCACAGCACGCGAGGCCATCTCGCGAGTGGCAATGTCATGCAGAGTGCGAAGTCGGGGGGTGTCCCCGGCGAGACGGGTGATCTCTCCGAGATAACGCATGTTGATACCACGCTTGTGCAGGAGCTGCGAAAGAGAACGTCCATCAATGGGGAAGTTGATCTCGTTGCCCTTCAAATCTGATATCAAGCTTGGGATGCTCGTCTCAGTAAGATATGCACAAACAGCCCGCACGTCGTCTTCGTCGCGCTTCATCTCTTCCTTTTCCTCGTCCGTTTGAGGGACCTGACCACTGAACACGTCAGGATTAAGGTGGAAGACAAACTCGGACGTGTCAATCTCATTGATGTCCTTGTTCTCCTCCTCTTCCTTTTCAGCCTCTATCTCAGAAGTTTCCGCATCCTTCTTGGGCTCAGCTGTTTCCGGTTTTTCGGCCTCGGTCTTGTCATCGTCTTCCTTTTTTTCGTCCTCCTCCTTCTCGTCCTTTGCTAGCTTACGCTTCTCAATCTCAGCCTCGAACCATTTCCGCAGCTTGCTGCGGTAGATAATTTCAATTAGTTCTGGGCGAATGACAGTCATGCGATGTGGGTACGCTGGCTTGCCTTCCTTGGCCGCAGCATCCGTCTTTTCCTGCCACGCAATATCAATTGGCGTAGCACGGTAGAGATCCAAAACGTATTTGCGGCCATCTGTGCCCATGAGGCCCTTTGTCTCCACACTGGACTTGAGATGGTAGGACTTGCCCTGGCTGTCCCAAACAGTGTGAGGCTTGACGTACATTTTCTTTGACATTTGCTCGAATATATCGGAAAACCGTTCATCGGCAGCAATAACATCCTTGCCATCGACAGCGCCATAGTCGATTTGGTTTTCGCCCTCTTCACGCTGTCTAAAGATACCAGGAACAAGACTTTGGGCAACAATACGCTTGCCGAGATAGTCTACCACTACGGTACCAGGGGAGTAGAGGCCCTTCATGTCTAGTTGATTTACACGACGCACGCCAGACACATCCTTTCCAGTAGCAGCACGAGCAGCTTCATCACCACCTTCGGCAGTGAATGTGCCCACACCATCAGCGCCAAAAGAAAAGAAGATGTTGTTGTAGACGTAGATTTGGGCATCACGCTGCTCTGTGGGGTTGAGAGCACTGATCTCGCCATTGGCAACGAGCATGGCACCACGAGTAGCAGCATCAATGTAGTCGGAAAACACCTTGTTCAAGAGACGATCGCGGAACATGCGCTCGGGGATAGTCTCCCGTGGGAGTTCGCGAGCCGACTGAATGTCCTCGTTCCAGTCCCGCAGGTTCTCGACGCTCTCCGTGCCCGAGATCAAAAAGGCCTCTTGGGTGCGTGCAATGTCGGCGTCGTGAGTGCAGTGCTTGGAGCTGGGCGAGGGAACAAGCCATGGCGCTGCAGGAAGAGAGTTGGAGATTTGGAAAAAGGACAGGAGGTTGCGCTTGCTGTTGTGCTCCTGGAGCTTTGTGAAGCTGTCCTGGAAGGATGGCGATAGCGACTGGATGAGGGCCAAGAGAGAGTGTGAAGAAAAGGCCCTGGGGGCTTCTCTTGGGAACGGATCAAACTTGGCCACCGAGGACTTGTTGACGTAAAAGCCGCCGATGTGGCCAGTGATTTGGTACTGCTCGCCCTCATTGGTCGTTACAACAAGATAGATGAGATGACCGCGTTGGCGAAGGTGCAGTGGCGGGGGGTTCCACGCAGAGACTTGAAGGAGCTTTACAGTTTTTGGGGGAATGTCGTCTGCGGAGCATGGAAGGATCGTGCTTTGCTGGGCAGTCGTGGCAAAGTCGTATTCTGCTATGGGGGTCTTTTCAGTCTTTCCATTCTTTTCTGCCTTTTCGGACGTGATTGTCTCTGTGATGCCTTCGAGCAGAGACAGACCGGAAAGAACACCATGCACGTTGTCAGGACGGTTTCCAGCAGCGCCAATCAAGTCTCGAACACGGATAAAATGGATCCGGGCCTCTTTTTCAGTGTAGGGGTCTTTGACGAGGTGGATTTCTGACTCGTTGGCAATGTCGGCAATGTCAGCAATGGTGCCAAAGTCATTGATGCGCTGGCCATTGAACTCCAAGTGGAAACAGGAAAACTGCTGGCCCATGGGCGACTCAATGATCAATTGACGGACTTCATTCATCTGATCATGGGAGTATACCTGTCGTTAGCCTCAGACGGCCCTTTTTAGACCAGACATACCACAACGGGCATCTTTTCAGATACGCCTGGGAGGACAACAGAAAGCGTCAATGGCGTTTCTACCGTGTTAAAGGGTGCTGGCAGCGTTGTATTCTCCACTGCTTACCTTCTGCAGCAGCCTCTTCGACAAGTTGTTCTGCATCCTGTTCAACCTCTACGTTCTCGGCCGGTTTCTCTGTATCTGTTAGCAACGATGATGATGAGTTTTGCGAAACATACCGGCTGGGACCGTCTCGGTAGCCATGTTGATCGAGAGTGCTTTAAAAAGAAGAGAATTCTACAGGGGAAAGAATCTTCGACTCTATCCTTTCGGTCAGCAGTTTTTAAAAGACGGGGGGTCTATGGGTATCCAAAACAGGAGGGTAACACAGGCGCAAAGGCTGAAAAAAGTGCCTTCCTCTGAAGCAAAGGGCTATATATGGCTATGATGATGGCATGGCCAATAGCCATTGTCCATGGACACTATCTTGAAAAAAAGAGAGAAAAAGGGAGCATACTTTCCGACTGGCACCAAACCACAGATGGGGAATGCGAAGCACGTCGTTTGGATAAGACGGGCGCCGGGAATTACAATGTAGTCGTCGGTCGTGTGCCGGGTGAGAACTTTTTTTTTGGAGTAAAAATTAGGGTACGACCAAGGGTACGATTATATTTTCCCACCTGCTGAGGCAAGCTTGAATGCTCGGAGCCGAGTGGAGTGGCACGTTCTCTTCCCTGCAGCAATGCTAGCCATGGAAACGATGCACCACACAACCCGACGGATAATTGAGATGATGGCACTTTATTCTGACTATCCTGATTACTTTTACCGCCGTGTCAGACGTCTCTATTGCCAATACACAGCAAACCCCGCGTGCCACGACGCTGTTATCTAATCTCACTAATTGAGAAAAAAGTCGGGTCCATTGGCCAATCATGCGAAAAGCAAAAAAAACCCTGATCTTAGTCAGGTATTTATATGGGGTCCATTATGTAATTTTTCTGGCGTTGGGGGTCAAGGCCGCACTAACCGGTTTAGTCAAGTAAACAACCCTTTTTTCGCGACTATGTTGAAGCTCCAGCATTCGACAAGGAGGCAGCATATTTGAACAGTGGTATTGGGATGACAGCGACCAGACCCAAGTCAAGGACCCAGCAATATTTTAGGGGAAAATAGTAGTATTTGTGGCAGCTATTTGGAATGTCTATGCAAACAACGGCTTGGCATTATTTCTTATAGACACGCAATGGCGCCAGCAATCCGCCCCGAGACGAGCGTGCCGGAGCTGCCGTGGACGGCGACACGGTGCCACCGCATTTTGCGCCCTCTTTTGACGCATTTGGCGGCGTTCCGCAAGCAAAAGGCGATGCAGGACCTCAAGATGAACAAGACCAGCGTGAAACAGCGCACTGGGGGCGTGAAGCGGTTGTTTTCAGGTGACCAGCCCGTGGGGAAACGTGTTCGGTACACATATTCGCTTAAAGGCTCACGAAGGAAGATGCCAATGACGGCGGCGGCGGCGACGAGCGAGCTTTTGGAGACGCCGAAGCCCGAGCGTAAAAAGATTGTTCCCTTTAAGAACCTGAGTCGATGTGAGTACTTTGAGCCGGGAGAAATCGTCATGGAGACGCCATTTTTCCAAAAGTTCCAGTCCCAGCACCAAAGCACCGGCCGAGAGACGATGGCCACGTGGACATCGGTAGGCATTGACGAAGATGTCGGCCACTGTCTCGACGGCATGCTGAATGAATGGGCGCTGCTAGAGGTCGAGACACCCGGCTTTCGGCATCTTTACGAGTCGATTTTACGTGCACTAGGTGGTCTTTTGCGGGTGACAAGCGAGCCCGCCGTGAATGCAAAGAGAAAGGTGTCTTCCCTGATGGCCGTGTGTCTACGCAAAGTGCCACAGCATATGAAGGCGTGCGACGAAGAAGATGAGGTCAAGGGACTTGATGTTTCGTCGTCGTCGGTAATGTACAATGACTTGGAAGAGTCGTTTGGAGGTGCCTCTGGCTGGAAACCGCTGCGGCATCTCGTCAGGCAGCATGGCTTGGATATTGTCAAAGACATGTGTACGTCTGGTGCATTCCACGAGGCCTTTCTTAAGATCCTAATTTGTCTTTGCAAGAGCCTCGGGGCATGTGACGGCGTTGAAATGTTTTTGGATGCCCTTGTCGATGCACATTTACCCCCACAGAAGCCAACGTGCAAGCGGACTGCCCTCTACGGGTCTTTGGAAGTGCTTATCCAGTACACGACAGAGACATCTCGGGCGTCCTTTGTACTGAATAAAGTTGCCTCGCTTCTCCAAGACGGCGCTCTTCCATCGGCATGGCTGACGTCCACGGCCTGCAGCCATCTCTGGAGACGCGTCGTGTATCTCTTGTCGAGTGACAGCAGTTCAGGCTGTACGGAAGACATTCTGCACCGATTTCTTACAGTGTCTATTCTCCATTTGTCGCGGTCGAGGTCGTTGCAGCCGGGCGCCACGGACACAATTATCAAGGCAGAGCATACACTGATTAGCATTCTCTCTAATGCCTGTGCTGTTGGCATTTTGCAGAAAAAGGTGCAGAGTACCATGGGCACGAGCGAGCGGCCTCGCGTGTTTGCGAGGCTAGAGGTTGTGCTACGAAAGTCTCTAGACGATATGGAAAAAGAAGCCTTCACGAGGGCGGATACAGGCGTTTGTCGTTTTATTTTATTATTGGTTCTTCAGGTATTAGATTTTTTGGAGGATGCAGCAGACAGGCATCTCCATCTTTTACGGGCCGTTTTTCCGGCAAGCCCGGGTCTTGGCCAGGCGGAGTTGTTTTACAAGGTTGCGGTTGATTTTATAGCTTCGGTGACGGAAAACTGTGGACGGGCAGCTCTTCCGCTTACGTCCAGCTCCTGCAGGCCGTTTACCCACGAGTATCTTTTACAGCTGTGTGCAAATGCTTGTACGAGGATGCCTACGTTTTTCAAGTTTCCAAAGAGCTCGCTGATGGTGCGGCTCCAGGCGGATGCAGCGTTTGTGTTTTCAAACAGGAGCAAAGACTTGCGGGACCTGACATTTGCGGAGCAGCTTCGGCAAAGCAAAATGATATCGCAGCAGAGGCGGCCATCGGCAAAGGGCAAATCAATGACACGAAGGGCCGAGGCTGTATTGGATGGGTACCGTTATGAGGAGGGTATAAGCGAGTTTGTATTGATGACACCTGTTTCGTCAAAGAGGGCATGGGTAGCCGAGCCATTGGGGTTTGATATTGTGATACCGCCCATTCCGTCGTCGCGGAAAGCAGGCCAGCGGGGTCGATACCCTACGCCATGCTCGAGCGACTCGAATTGTGGGAGTTCGGAAGATGTGGAGGATGAGTTTGAGGAGTTTGAGGCAGATGATGAGGGGGGGGCGAGCGATGGGATGGAGATGGAGGCAGATGACGTGGACATGGCGGATGTGGACGATTATGGAAAGATGGCCGGTCGTTTATCGCCGCAAACGCCACGCCGTACGACCATTTTAGAGAATGCAAGACGAGGGTCACATCGGTTTATGCAGGGAAGTTCGCCGTGCATTTCGGCAGCTGAGTCGGAGGGTAGCTTCTACGCAAACCGGGGTAGTAAGAAGGGGGACGGCCAAAAGATCCCAGAAGCAAGACAGTATGCAGTGGATGATACCATTAGCGATGACGAGCTTGTCTTTTGGCATTGATTGGATGGTTTGGGAGAGTGCACAGGGTAGGAGAAGATACCTAATATTGTGGCGCTTTTTTGGGTAGGATTTTGTTTTGCATGGCATTGACTATTGAAACTTGAAAGCACGTTTATAAAGGTATCTTATACGGTGAAAAAAAACGATGAAGAGATTGTCTCGAAGGTAAGAGAAACGTAGCATCTTTATTTGCTTTGCCATGTCGGTGAATGGCCAAGGTATCTTTTCATATTTTATATTTGAAAACAACTGGTATCGATAGAGGACAAAGACGTCTACGGGAGGCAAGCTTGGTGATAATGGAATTGTAGCGATGAAAGACGAAATTGAAAGTGTTGAAAAGAAGAAAGCAAAAAAAAGTCCCGATTGAATGACGCGTCCCTTGTTTCAGTGTGAAGCGTTCAGGGGCCAAAAATGTAGGTATTATGTAATACATGCACCGAACGGCAAATTTTTGGGGGAGAAAAAAAAATCTGACGACTTTTTCTGTCAACGTCAACGTTCCTTGGCGTTTTTGCGAGCCAATGAGTGATGGCAAACAGCCTGTCCTTTTTCTTTCTTTTTCACTGTTTCCCAGGTCAGGGTTTTTTGACAAGATGGACGGCTTTTTTTCAGCACAAGGAATGACGTTTTTTGGTGAGGGAAGCGCCACCAAAGAAGGAGGGGAGGAAAAGGTCGACTTGGCTGCATAATTGTTACAGCCATTTGTTTTGTTTATTTTTACCCTTTTTTTTTTTCTTTTTTCTCCTTTTTGCTCTCTTGTCTTTTTCTCTTTGCTCTTTCAACATGTGAAGAGCTCTGAGAGCTCTTTGAAAGGAAAAAAAAAATGAATGTACATAAGAGGCAGACAAGATAAAAACATGCAGGGGAAAGTAATGCAGAAGCTGTCCACATTCTGGAAGCATTGGGTAAAAATAAACATGGAAAAGGATTGGTAGACGATGATGGAAAACGGGAGAGAAAGTGAGACATGGATGGGTGGTCTGATGGGTTCTGACACCGTTGAGAAGCGATGAGTGCAAATCAAATCTGATGACACGGTCAAGTGAGAAGGCTCTCTTGCTTGATTGAGCCGATGAGAATAATTCTGGTTTTGGACTTTTGAAGTCTTGAGCCACCGAAAAGCTGGAAAGTATTCTGATGGAGAGTGAAGAAAAAGCAAGTTTTGACAATCCCTCTTTTTTTTTCTTCTTTTCTTGATCCATCCAGTTTTGGTTTTATTTTCGCACATTCTTTCTAGTTTTTATTTTTCCCCGGCAAATTTAATAGGATCGGGTCCCGACATCTTCGAACCTTTTTTCTTCTGTTCTTCTCCATTTGGCGAGACCATCGTTGGGTGTCTCCCTGTTCTCTCCCTTGACTCTGGTGATTACACTTCACCACACATTCACTCTTTGAAGAATAAGTTGCCATTTTTGATTGCAAGCTGGACTTGCTATCTCCGCCCTCCAAACGATCGTTTTGTAAAGCATTGGACAAACAGTCCTACAATAACCCCCTGTTTTTTCACCTTTTCCACCATTTGTTTTTCATCAACAACAAAAAAAGCTGGTCCTTTTTTTCACGTCCGACGGGTTTCGGTCTCTCCTAAGAACAAGCACAAAGCACCATGGCCAACTCTACAGAGCCCACCTCATCGCTCAATCCCGCAGTGGAGAACGCACACTTTTCGAGCTATGTGTACCTCGTCTGCTGTCTCACAGCCGTCGCCGTCGTGGTGTACCGCGTCGCGTTTGTCGTCAACCGGCACATCCGACGGGTTGTCTCGCTGCACAACACGACACAACGCTATTTTGCCATGGAAGACGGGTGGCTGTCGTGGACCAAGCGCCACCTCGTGTATGCACCCATCTTTGGCAAGCGGCACAACAAGGAAATCAGGCTGAGCGCCAGCGTCAACGTCGGCACGCTGCCCACACGGCTGCAGCTGGGCTTCCTCGCGGGCTATGTGGCCACCAACGTTGCCTTCTGCCTTGTCAACATCCAGTTGCACGAAAACTACACGACGTCGGCCTCGCAGATCTGCAGCCGCAGCGGCTCCCTGGCGGTGGCCAACATGGTGCCTCTGTTTGTCATGGCCTCGCGCAACAACCCCTTTATCCGCATTACGGGCATGTCCTTTGACACGTTCAACCTGCTGCACCGCTGGTTTGGCCGCATTGTGGCTGTCGAGTCGCTGGTGCACATCATAGCCCACCTGTACGCCAAGGCCAAGGCCGAGGGCCTCTCCAAGGCCTTTAGCGGCATGATGGCCTCGCAGACGCAGGTGTACGGCCTTGTAGGCATGATTGCCACGCTGGTCATCATGGTGCAGGCGTACAGCCCCGTGCGCCACGCGTTCTACGAGATCTTCAAAGTGCTGCACCGCGTCCTAGCCTTCATCGTGCTCTACACCGTCTGGTACCACATCTACGGCATGAAGCTGTCCAACTACTCGTTCATCTACGCCTGTGCTGCCGTCTGGGGCTCTGAGCACCTCCTGCGCTTTGCACGCATCATCTACTACAACGTCGGCGGCGCTGGCGGCATGGCCACGCTCGAGGCGCTGCCCGACGAGGCCACCCGCGTGACGGTGCGTCTGGCACGCCCGTGGCGCTTCACCCCTGGCCAGCATGCGTATTTGTACATCCCGTCGGTGAGTCTGTGGCAGTCCCACCCCTTTTCCGTGGCGTGGAGCTCGGCGGAGAGCCGCTACGACCTGCTGCCCAGCCCCGCCGTGGCAGAGAAGAAGCCAGACGACGAAGCCATGTCGGTGTCGTTTGTGGTGCGGGCACGCACGGGCATGACCAAGGCCCTGTACCAACGGGCGCAGGCGAGCGCGGCGGGCGACGGCGGCAAGTACGGCCGACGCACGGTGCGGGCGTTTGTGGAGGGCCCCTATGGCGGTCTTTCGCAGTTTACGTCGCACGGGACGGTGCTGTTGTTTGCCGGCGGCGTGGGCATCACGAATGCCATGCCCTACCTGCGGCAGCTGGTGCGCGGCTACGGAGACGGCACCGTGGCTGCACAGAGGGTCGTGCTGGTGTGGATCATCCCCAACAACAAGTGTCTCGAGTGGGTGCAGCCGTGGATGGCGGAGATCCTGGACATGGAGGAGCGCCGGAACGTGCTGCGCATTGCCGTCTATGTGACGCGGCCGACTAATCCAAAAGAGATCTCGTCGCCGAGCGCAACAGTGCAAATCCTCCCACAGCGACCGCAAATCGAGGCCCTCATTGCCAAGGAAATGGAGACGCAGATCGGCACTCTGGGCGTGTCCGTGTGCGGTCCAGGCGCCTTGAGCGACGAGGTGCGCTTGGCCGTGCGGAAGCGGCAATACTATGGCGCCATTGAGTTTATCGAGGAGGCCTTTTCATGGTGATTTTCGCTCATTCATTCCTTCTTTTTTTCTCGTGTATTCACTTCATCTATGGTGGCGTTCTTTTTTTTCACACATATTCAATTAAATCTTACCTAAAATAATTTCTTTTTCTTTTTCTTCTTTTTTTCTTTCCTGCAGGGTGGCACCATTCGTCCTTCTTGCATGTAAGCCTTCGCCCACACGATGAGCTCTTCGGGCCTTGAAAAGGAGCTCACCTGCGCAGTATGTCCCCCCTACCCCCTCCAAGACGCCATCTAATGGTCAGATCTGCACGGATATCCTCTACCAGCCCCTGACGCTGCTGGATTGCCTCCATACCTTTTGCGGGGCCTGCTTGCACGGCTGGTTCCGCGTCCAGGCCGGCGATGCCATCAAGAATAAGAAGGCTCGGCCCTTCCCCTACGCCTGTCCCGTGTGCCGGGCTGTCGTGCGCACCACCAATAGTAATCCTACGCTCAACACCCTACTCGACCTCTTCCTCTCGCTGAATCCAGACCGCCAAAAGACGGCACAGGAACGTGAGCAAATCTCCTACAAGCCCGGCGATGCCGTCTTTCCCACGGACGACGAACTGCGCTCGTTGACGGACCTGCTGGACGACGACTCGCCCAGCATCGATGTCACTGTCAACTCGTCGCCTATTGATCTCGATCTCGAAATCGAGTCCTTTGCCGAGCAACTCCGGGCCGAAGGCCTTTTGAACAATATCGATCTGGACGCCATCGATCTCGATGCCAACGAGGAACTCCGCAGACGTATTTATGAAGCCTATCAACGGCATCGTCGTGGCCGCATCCGTTCCCGAGACCGCTCCCGAAATCATTCTCGGGGCCACTCCAGTGATCACTCCAGAAATGATTCTCGACGGCCCCGGCATCGGAGCACCCATGCCCGGCACCCGCCGGTTTCGCCAACGACGCATTTAACCGTCGAGACGGGCCATCGGAGGTCAAGGAGCGAGGGTCCCTCTGTCGCGCCTCTTACGCTGCGTCCACGCACAGCCTCAGCGACGGAGCGAGATGGCGATAGCTTGCCGATCCCAACGGCCTCCCTGGTGCCATCGGTGTCGTGCTCGCGCTGTGGCCAAAAAGATATAGAGCACGAGGTGCACTACACCTGCAGAAAGTGCCGTGATGGTGACTACCACCTGTGCTTCTCGTGCTATCGTCTCGGCAAGGGCTGTCTCTACTGGGCGGGTTTTGGCGCATCGGCCGTGGGGGGCCGAGATGGCCCCGTGGAGGCAAGGGGGCCTTTGCATGTGCTCGAGGCACGACAGTTCCAGACGGACGGGACGCTGATACGGGGCTTGTTCTGCTCCCAATGCCGGGCACCGGCGAACAGCGGCTACTGGCACTGCAGATGCTGCAACCTTGGCGAATGGGGCTACTGCTGTGTCTGCACGGGCCAGGGCAAGACGTGCACACACCCCCTCCAGCTGGTGGTGCCAAAGGCCACGGGAGAGGGCACGACGTTCCCAACGCCGTGGTCTACATGTGCCCTCTGCCGCCAGACGGTGCCAACGCTGCGTTCGCGCTACCACTGCTACGAGTGCACGGGCACGATAATGCGGCAGGGGGGCGGGCTGGCCATGGACATGGGCTATTCCATTTGCCATGAATGCTACGAGGGGCTCGACGTGGCACCGCAGAATGGCCGCAAGGGGTGGCGGAGGTGTCCCAAGGGCCATAGGATGGCAGTCGTGGCGCTCACCAAGGACGCACAAGGTGACGTCGTGCGTGTTGTTGTAAAGCCACCGGTTGGCGGCTCGCGGCTTGTTAGCGAGTGGCAGGACGGGGCATGGGAGTGGCATATATCGTTCCAGCAGCGGCGGGTCTATGCGCAGCGGGTGACAGAGCGGGTGCAGGAAGCACTAGCGACGGCCGAGTTCCCTCGGATCATGGGCCTCTCGGGGATGGCACAATGGGCATACTACCCAACAGCGGACGACGAGCTGTCGTTTCCCAAGCACGCTACCATTTGCGAGGTGGACGTGGTCAACGAGGAATGGGCACACGGCATGTACATGGGACGGCACGGTCTCTTTCCTACGGCCTATGTTCATTTTCATGAGGATACGTGATGGATTGAAGAAACTAAAAGAAAGAACAAAGAAAAGAAAGAAAAGAAAGAAAAGAAAGAAAAAAAGGCTATACGCATGAGAGCTGGCTGAGGAGCTCCAGCTCAAGGATATACTTGCCTTCCTTGTAGCGTTCGCTCGGCTCGTACGCCTTGTCGTATTTCCACCCCACAATGCGGTTGCATCCACAGCACCGAATGTCCCGCACCAGGTGCTGGCCCGTCGTCATCACCCGCTCTTCTGGCCCGCCCTCGATCACATTTACAACAGTATTGAAAAGATACGCCTTGCCGTGCTGTCCACGAAAGTTCTCCGCCTGTCAGCGGCTGGGTTTTCCTTTTTTTTGTTTTTCTCAGCATACGTACTCTACTATTTAATTCGGCATTGTCAGCAAGGTGCGTGTTGCACTCGCGGCACCCAAATATGGGGTCGCCGTGCAAGTATGTGTTGTACTTGAGGCCCATGGCAAAACGAACGGCGGCGGTGACGTCCGCAACAACCATGACGACATGATACATGGTACATGCGAGGGCCACGACGTAGCGTTACTAAGCAATCTACGGGCTGCGAATGTATACACTATGTACCCAATGACGTCACTTGTGGCCCCACACGGGCTTGGTCTTTTCGGCAAAGGCCTTCATGCCCGTCTTTTGGTCCTCGCTGCCAAAGACGCCGTGGAAGAGCCGCCGCTCGTACTCGACGCCGTCACGCAGCGCCAGGTCCTGGCTCTTGTTGACGGCCTCCTTGCACGCCAAAATGGCCACAGTGCTGTAGCCCGCAATCGTCTCGGCCGTCGCCAAGACGCCCTCCATGAGGGCCTCGTGCGTGGGAAAGACGCGTGCTGCCACCCCCCATTCGCCCGCCTCCTTGCCGGAAAACGTCCGGCCCGTGAGGATGAGATCCATGGCACGGGCCTTGCCAATCGCCCGGGTCAGCCGCTGGCTTCCGCCCGCCCCGGGGAGCGTCCCGAGCTTGATTTCCGGCTGGCCAAAGCTGGCATTCTCCGTGCAGTAGAGCGTGTCGCACATGAGCGCCAGCTCGCAGCCGCCGCCCAGCGCATGCCCTGCCACGGCCGCAATCACGGGCTTTTTGATGCGTGTTGCCATGTCGGACCACGACTCGATGAAGGCCTCCGTGTACGCCCTGGAAAACGTCAACGGAGCCATCTCCTTGATGTCGGCCCCGGCCGCAAATGCCCGTGCCGAGCCCGTCAAGACAACGGCCCGCACTTGCTCGGCCTTGTTGAACGTGCCCAGCGCCTCGTTCAGCTCGGCAATCAGCGGCGAGCAGAGCGCGTTCAGCGCCTTGGGCCGGTCCAGCATCACTCCCCCGTCAGCCGTCTACCAACACGCAAAGAGAAGCATACCCATGCCAACGCCGGGCCGAGGCTCCGAGACCTTGATATACTCAAACGGACGCCGTGCCGTCGCCGAAAAGGCCCGTGCCCAGAGTGTCGTAGCGCCCGTCGGCAGTCTCGTGAGTGCGTTCATCGCGGTGCGTTGTGGCAAGCCCTGGCGCCGGGCGCAGCCGAGTCGTCTCGCGCGTGCCACAGGCCGCTGACGTCAGCGTCAAAGCACGTGATATGCACATGACACGGCTGGCGCACACGTGCCGCGTCACGCTGGCTACAGGCCACTTGGCAGGCGACAGCGGCAGCGCGTTGTGACTGACAATGAATTCGGAGCCTGAGCAGACGCCGTTCGAGGCCGTGTCGGCGCACACAAACCGTCTCCAACGAGTGCGTACGCATTGCGGAGCCCTGCTGACAACAGAAATACCAAGCCCTGCTCGACCAGTCGACGCCGTATGTGGCGCAGCGCTGGATCGGCACCGCCGTGGCCTTTTGTCTCTTTTTTGCGCGCATTGTGCTTGCGCAGGGCTGGTACATTGTCGCCTACGCCCTCGGCATCTACCTGCTGAATCTCTTCCTCGCCTTCCTGACGCCCAAGTTCGACCCGTCCAACGACATCATGAACCAGGAGCTCGAAGACGGCGCCTTGCCCACGAAGCAGGACGACGAGTTCCGGCCCTTTATCCGCCGGCTGCCCGAGTTCAAGTTCTGGCATGCTGCCACGACGGCCATTTCCATTGCCTTTTGCTGCAGCTGGCTCTCCGTCTTTGACGTCCCCGTCTTCTGGCCCGTGCTCTTCATGTACTGGCTCATCCTCTTCTTCCTCACCAGTACGTCGCGCCCCCCGTCCGCCGTGGCTAACCTTTGCAGTGCGCAAGCAGATCCAGAACATGATCAAGTACCGCTACGTGCCCTTTTCCTTTGGCAAGACCCGCTACGGCGCCAAAACCAGCACGTAATAATAAAAAAGTTCATTGCACCTGCCGCCCCGTCCAATGCCATGTACCCCTGCCCGTATCTTGAAATGTACCGGCGTACCTCACGTGTCGACGGACGCCAAAACCAGCCACGCGCTCCCTCTGCGAGTCGTCTCCGTCGCCATGTCTGGTTCGCGAAGCTCCGAGCGGACCGTCCACCAGGACTTTATCGCCCGCGTGCGGTACGGAAACGCACTGCCGCCGCCCTCGAATCCGCCCAAGCTGCTCAAAGTGCCGCATACCGGCCTCGACAACGCCCACTACCTCACTCCCGCCTTCTCGGCCCGTCTCTTCCGCGACCAGCCCGTCAATATCGACGCCGATGCCGAGCTCGGCATGCCCCTCGACCTCATTGGCATGCCCGGCGTCTTCGACGGCGACGAGAGCGCCATCGAGGCCACCCCTGCAGCCCTGCCGCTGCATCCTGCCGACCGCGCCCTGCTCAAGCCTCTCGCCGCCCTCGGAAAGCCCCGTGCTGCCGATACCGCCGTCTCCTTCCTGCGCCGTACCGAGTACATCTCCTCGCGCACATCTTCGGCAGGTGCGACCGAGAGCCCCTTCCGGCCGCCCAAAATGCCGCGGCCTGTTCGAAAACGGCCGTCGCCGGAGCCCGACGCCGGCACGCCCGCCCATGTCAAGCGCAAGATCGAGCAGTCCTTTGAGGCGGCCGCCAGCAGCCTGCGCGATCCCAGCCGTGTCCGCCATCCTTCCAAGAAGAACCTCCAGCTCGTGTCAGCCCAGCCGCTCCTTCCTGATCTTGGCGCCTTCCCCGACTCGGGTGCGTATGTAACCGTCAAGTTTAGTAATAATCCCGTGCTTTCCGGGTCGAGTCTCTACGACACGCGCCTTCTCTCGGGCGTCTTTCGTCCCCTCGAGCCGACGGAAGAGGACAAACGGGCCGTGGAACGGGCGGCACGTGCCCATGAGCGCGATCCTCTGCGGAACCCGCGCCCGCAGAACCAGATGCAGTATGAGTTTTTCTTGCCCGACAAGAAGACAACGGGCGAAGCATTCCGGGCGGCCTTTGTCGGCAGCGGCGACGGCAAGGCAAAGGATAAGGAAAAGGAAAAGGAAAAGTTTGCTTTCCAACGGGTGCGTACGTATGACTCGGTGGAGGAGCACGAGTACAACCATGCGAGCAAGTACGCAGAGGAGATTTTGCTAGCCTTTACGGACGCCGTGTCCAAGACCGCCGCGGACATTGGCAACGTGGCCGGAGACAAGGCGGTCCTGTACTACCCCGTGATGCAGCGGTCCGTGATCCGCAACCAGCGCAAGCAGAAGCCAGCACAGGAGACGGTTGACCGGCTGCTCTTCACCATGCGGGACCAGCCCGAAGACATGCGTGAGCACATTGCCGAGATCCGGGCGAACCCTCTTCACTTTATTGATGCAGAGGGGCACAGCCCGCCCCATGACTAGGTCTATGTAATATATTCTGTTATAAAGTAAATCCAATGGTGGTCCGGCGGTCGTCAATGACACGCCCGTATCTGTCATGGTCAGCACGCGCATCGCTCGTTGTGGTAGCAGTACATACTCAAGGAGGGCTCGGAACAGCCAGGCCTCCATGTCAACAGGCCGCGCGGCCTTTTGCGCCCATTGCCGGCCTGCCATGGCCAGTCGCTTGGCGACTCTCCGCCCCTGCTCCTCCTCTTCAAAGTAGCGCACGCACTCGAGCACCTCATCGCCCTGTGGGCTGAGCGGCACATAATGCGCCCATGGGTGGATGCGCTCGCTGTGCCACTCGCGAAAGACAGACTGCTTCAGGGTCAAGCTCTGGCTCCTTTGGAACGCGTAAAAGCGGCCGCTAAAGGCATTCCCGTCGAGGTCAAGGAGGTACTTGTACCTCCATGCATGCTGCTGGTCTGCATGCGCTCGCACCGAAAAGAACTCTCCTTGCGCATCACAATCCCCCTGCTCGCACTGGTCCACGCGCGAGAAAAAAACGTCAAAGAGTCCCTTGTAGTGCTCCTGCCGCACAGTCTGCACCGTCCAGTTCTGCCGTGTCCCGGCACCACTGTTTGCGAGGATCCGCACGTCCCCCGCGGCATTTCTGTTCTGCACAAACACCTGTCTGTGCTGCCGCCGCCAGCTGCCGCGCTCGCTATAGCCCCCCGTCGTGGTTCCGCGCCAATACAGCCGGCCAAGCTTTGTCTCCCACGCACAATCCCGGGCTTCTTCGTAAGGCGCCTTGTCCTGCCAGTACCAGGGCGAGGGGACCAAAAGATCGGCATGCGTGGACACTTTGCTCTGCGAAAAAACGGGGAATAGGTCTGTCACAATCTCGCACGAATTCGGGGCCTGGAAAAAGCCAAAGGTGTCCTGCAAGGAGGGCGAGTAGCACACATCCGACACGGCTGTCACATTGTCAACGAACCCCAGCTCGCCAAGGGCATACTGCGCCCGGTCGTCGCGCTGGCCTTCTTTCTCCAGGGCCCGCCCAGGACTCTCGGGAGGACACGCTGCCATTTCATGGCGCCAAATCTTTTTGCGGGCACATGAATGCCTCCGGGTGCTATTTGTCGCGATAGGGGTGTCCCGTGGCGACGAGAACGCATTGACGGGACCTGTTTTCGTGGCCTCCCCCATGTGCACTGCCCGGCCCTGGCGGACCAGCTCTGCCATGTCTTCATAACGGAGCAGGACACGGGGCTCGTCGAGCGCGTTGAAACAGAGGTCCATGTCAGGCAAATGCTCGACAAAGGCTGCTAGCATGCCTCCGGTGGCCGCCCGCTGCCAGTCGGCACCACCCGTAATGTTGGCGATGGCCCCGTTGCGAATAGCCACGCCCATGACGCCGGTGAAGGTGTCCAGGGCCTCGCGCGCCCTTGTGCGAATGGTTGCGGGCGACAGGCCCCAGAAGGGCGTGAGCATGTCAAAGACCGCGTCGAACTCATCCAGGAGGAGGACGTTGTTCTTTTTGGCAAACGCGAACCATTTGTCAAAATGCGGCGGCGGCGCAATGCCAAACCGTCGCCGGTACTCCGTCACAGCATCCTTGAGCGTCGTCGATTGACGAGCCGTCTTTTCGCGCAAGTCATGCTCCACTTGTTGGACGAGCTGCGCAATGGGATGGACCGACGACGAGGCCTGCCTGGGCAGCGTCAGCGGGGGCGCAAAGGACGGCACTGGCGGAAGACCGTGGCCCGTCTCTTCCGAGACATGCGGGTCCTCAGGGCCGGCGTTGTCCCCAAAGGGCCTTGTCTTGTAGGCGTCGAGCAAGCGCAGCAGACAGAAGCAGCTGGTGCCGACGACGACGAGACAGAGCAGGATCGTCTTTTGGCGCATGCGCATGTCGGAGAGTCGCAAAGAGTCGGCATGCCATGTTCGTCGGGAAAACGTAAAAGTGCCCGAGTTATAGTGAGAAGTTACAGTGCAAGTCCATTAAAAATTCCAGTATGCAGTTACCAACGCCAGTTACATTCAACCCATTTTTTAAATTTTAAGCCTAGTAGAAGAAACCGATAATCTTGCCCGAGACGTGCTTGCGGCGGGCCTCTTCGTGGTCCATGATGCCGGCAGACGTCGTCAGCAGGATGTAGCCAAACTGACGGGCGGGCAGCAGCTTGACAACCCACTTCTCAATGTCGCCGAGACGGATGTTGTAGCGGGGCGAGATGACGCCCGTCTTGTTGAGACGGCCGTTGAGCTGCACGACAATCTTGCCGGAGCGGTGGTCGTCGACCTCCTCAAACTCGCCGATGTAGCCTGGCGCAGAAGTTAGCACGAAATGTCGCGGAAAAATAAACGAAAAAAACGTCATCGAGGCTGAAGAACAGCTCTCCGAGGCCCGTGTAAGAATCCCCGCGTCAATCTGTCGGCAACTTAAAAGACTAGTGTCGTGGGTGCTTGAGACCGTCGTCCAGTTATCATGCCGGCTGGCCAGCCTCTCGATGACGTTACTTCCACCGGAAACATACCGTGCTTCTGCATCACCGTCAGGAACTTGGTGATGACCTTGGAGCTGGGGCGGATGAGCACCTGGCGCTTGCCGGCCTTTTCGGCGTTGTTGATGCTGTTCAGGGCATCGTTGAGGACGGATGTGCGGACCATTGTGCAAATCTTGGGGGGGTTGTGTTAGTACGAGGTGAAGCGAGGAGAGTGCCCTGAATGGCCAAGATTCTGCTAGGGTTCCGCCTGCTTGTGGCCCGGAAAGACCAGCGTATCACGCCGCGCGACAGCGTGATTGCTGGCCCCGGCCTCGACCGCCGAAATCCCGCCTGTCCATCGAGGGCGCACCACACATACCGAGAAGCGTTGACAAAGAGGTTGCTCTCAAGACGCAAGACGCAACAAACGCAAAATTTTGTTGTTGCGATTCTGCCGGGCCCCACATGTCCGCAAATTTGTGCCCACCGCCTTGTGTAAAGTGGGTCACGACGGATCATTCGTAGGGCCGGGCGTGGAAAAAGGCCCTCGCAGGTTAGCGTTGGCAAAATCGAATTCAGTGTGTGCGGCCCCTCTTGGTGAACGACGCTTTTTTGGGGATTTTTTTTCGATTTTGACAAAAAAAAAACACCACCACTCCACCGTCCTTTTTCCCACAGCACTTCGAGGATCGTATCGACAACTTTTTTTCAGCCCATTCAAAACAAGATGGTGAGCGGGCTTCCTTTTTTTGGATATGGGATAAGTGCTAATGGCTTTTTTTCTAGTCGGACGTAGAAGAGACCAACTCACAGGCCGGCCAGGAGGTCGAGGTCCCCGCCTCCGCGCCATCGGGCCAAATGTCCATCACGGACGCCCTGCGCGGCGTGCTCAAGATTGCGCTGGTCAACGACGGCCTTGCCCGTGGCCTCCGCGAAGCGTCCAAGGCTCTGGACCGCCGCGAGGCGCACATGTGCGTGCTCAACGAGAACTGCGAGGAGGAGGCCTACAAGAAGCTCATCATTGCGCTCTGCTCGGAGCACAAGATCCCTCTGATCAAGGTCAGCAGCTCCAAGGAGCTCGGCGAGTGGGCCGGTCTTTGTATGTGGACGCCGTTGAGGGGGCTGCAGTGCTAACGAACAGGCATTCTGGATCGCGAGGGCAACGCCCGCAAGGTTGTCAACTGCTCGTGCGTCGTCGTCAAGAACTGGGGCGAGGAGTCACAGGAGCGCAGCGTGCTGCTCAACTACTTCCAGACCGAGCAGTAGTTGTCACGTGCACTTTCGTAGCAATAAAAGCATGGCAGGCAAACGCAGTACTAGTATTATGCAAATGTAATGTGATCATGAATGTGATGTGTAAGCACAACGCGTCGCAGCGTCACGTGGCGCTGGACCCGCTCAAAAGACGCAACTTTTTTCGGGCTCGTCAACAGTTGCGCCAACGAGACGACGGGCATTTTAGCAAAGGGCAGCGTCGAGCAAGCAACCCACTGCGTGCGAAACCACCGACGACTACGGAAGACGCTGCGAGCCGGCTGCGCACTACTGCAATGGCCGCAAAGGCGCTGACGCCCGCAGAGCTCGAGCTGGTGAGGTAAGGACCGGGCTGCGTCGGACGCGTGCTCACCAACAGTTCGCTGGCCGAGGACGACATCCCGACAAAGCTGCGATGCGCAATCTGCAGCGGACTGGCACTGAATGCCTTCAAGCTGCCGTGCTGCGACCAGCTGATTGACGAAACGTGTATGTTGCCTCTGATGGACGATAAAAGACGCGTGCTGACGCCCAAGGCCATGGCAAACTGCCGTCGACATGCCCCGTGTGCGAGCACACGCCGCTGTCGGCCGACGACTGCAAGCCCAACAAGGCCATGCGGTCGACGATCCGGGTCTTTATCAAGACGGAACTGAAGAAGCGCGAGACGACGCGGGCCAAGCAGGACGCCGCCACCGGCCCCGGCGACGACGCCAAGGACGTCTCCGAGCCGCTGGTCGTCGACGACGCTGCCGGCGACGCCACAGACGCAGCAGACATGTCGGTACAGCCCCTGGAGACGCGCGAGCAGCAGCCTGCGAACCCAGACGGGCCGGAGACGGCCGACCAGGGCGAGGACGCCGTGTTTGTCACGGGCGAACAGGACGAGCCGGCGGAGCCGTCCGAGAAGGCCGAGAAGGCCGAGAAGGCCACGGGTGCAACGCCCGGGCCCATGAATGCAGCCGGCGGCGCCATGAATGGCTTTGGGGGCGTGCTGCCCATGCAAATGATGATGGCGTTGCAGAGCGGCATGATGCCGGGGGCCTTTGGCTTCCCCATGATGGGTATGTTGAGAGACGCCGCTAGAACGACTGCAGACTGACACCCAGGCGTGATGGACGGGGCCATGCCAGGCATGCCGTTTGGCGGCTTTGGGATGGGCATGAATGGCGTGCCGCCAGGATTCAATGGACAACAACAGGGGGACTTTGGATACCAAAACCAATTCAATAATTACCGTGGATTCGGCGCGGCCCGGGGCCGTGGCCGTGGGTTTTCTGGCAATAATGGCGGCTTCAATGGCCTCCCCCACCAAACCGGCCTTTCCAACCCAGCCGGCCCGGGCGCCAATGCTAGTAATGGACAAGAAAATGGTAGTAAAAGCAATAGTGACAGGCCGCCGCCAGCAGGCCCGCCACGACCAGAAGAGGCTCTCGAGGCCGGCGAGGTGGAGGACTCGGCACGCGAGCATGGTGGCGAGGGAGCCGGGGCTGTCGCGTCCACAAGCGACAGCAAGCCCGACGCGGAGGGAATGTCATTTGCGCCGTCCTATGGCATGGGCATGATGCCCATGAACAACATGTCCATGATGGGCGGCCCTATGAACGGCCCCATGGGGATGGGCATGCCCATGGGGGGCATGCCCCTAGGTATGCGTATGGGAGGCATGAACCCTGCCATGAATAACCCTCCCAACAATTTTATGCGCGGCCCCCTCCCGCTTGCACAGCCGCAGTCCACGCCGACCACCGCGTCGGCCCCTGATGTGCCATTGAATGCCCCGTCAGGCCCACGGGCCATGCGTCAGGGCCTCCCTAATACGAGCATGGTACACCTGCGTGCTCGGGGCCTCGTTGCCGACGACCGTGCCCATGAGCCCAATGCCAGCGGCGCCGAGCCCGACGGCTATGGCCGGCGCTCACGCAGTCCGTCGACTGGCAGCCATCGGCAGGATGGCGAGCGCGAGCGTAGCCGAGCGCGTAGTGTCGACGGTGACGGCAAGGAGTCCCGCGCAGGCTCCGTGGCAAGCGAGCGGCCCCGCGAAGGAGGCGAGAAGAAGGAGGACCGGCCGCGGCGGAAACGCGGTGGTCGTAGACGGAGACGTAATGAGCGTAGCAAAATGAACCGTGAGGAAGAACGGGCGCGGTCTGCATCTCCGGCGGATGGACGGCGATCACGGAGCCATCGTGAAAATGACGATAAGAGACGTGACCGCGAGCGGCGTGAGCGGGACAGGGAGCGCGAAAAGGAACGAGAGAAGGAGCGCGCCAGGGACCGGGACCGGCGGAAGCGTGATGACGACCGGAAACGGGACCGAGAACGAGAGCGAGAACGAGAACGGGACCGTGAACGGGAGCGGGAGCGTGACGAGCGCAAAAAGGACCACAAGGACCGGGACCGGGAACGCCGTGACAAGACGGGGGGGGACGGGTCGGGAGACCCGTATGCGGCGGAGAGGGAGCGGCGGACACGCGAAAGGGAGGCGGCAGAGGCGCAGAAGCGGGTAGGTTTTGGCAGTATTGCCGGAACGAAACGGGGACGGGATGAGCGCGAGGAGGAGGGGAGCAGCAGCCGGCGTAGTCGGCGCCGAAGACGCGACCGGGACCGGGACCGGGACCGGTGATTTATAGTGTTTGTTTGACGTTTTGACAAGTTGTGTGTAGGTACCTATGTAGCCGAGAATGGCCTTGACTGTAGTATCATTATGTACAGCCCGGGGTGCATGTGGTGACGTCAGCCAGCCCCAGAGATCTTACATAACCCGGTTTTGTGCGCCAAAACCGATCGTCAGCTGACACGCTCTCGCCGAAACGCTGCAAAAGCCGAGATGGAGCGCAAATTTGGCGTGACGGGGCCCGTGTCGACGGAGCTGCCGACGAGCGAGGAGCTGCGCGCGACCGACGCGCTTCTCGAAGAGCTGCGGAGCCAGGGCACGTTTGAAAGCGCTGCCGAAACGCAAAAAAGGTGCGACTTGGAGGGAAACGGGGCGAAGGGCGCGCCGCGGACGCCCTAAAGACGCCCCGGGGACGCCCCGAGAGGCTCACGGCCGCCAGGAAGGCGTGCGCAAACAAGGACTGGGCTGACGGCAGATTCGAGGTCCTGGACGCCCTGCGGGCCGTGGCCAACGCGTTCGTCAAGCGCGTCGCGCACGAAAAGTTCCCGGCAAACCCAACGCTGCAGCGCGACGCGGTCGCCAAGGTGTTTACGTATGGCAGCTTCCGGCTGGGCGTGTACATGCCGGGCTCGGACATCGACACGCTCGTCATTGCGCCCAAATACGTCATGCGCGACGACTATTTCCGGCACTTCCCAGGCCTGCTCTCGAGCATGTCGCCCGAGGGTGCGGTGACGGACCTGACGGCCGTCGAAGACGCCTTTGTGCCCATCATAAAGTTTGCCTACTGGGGCATCAGCATTGATCTCATCTTCTCGCACGTCATGCAGAACCAGCTGCCGGCAAGCCCCCACTGGGACCTCAAAGACTCCAATCTCCTGCGGGGCCTTGACGACACGGAGCTGCGCTGCCTCAACGGCACGCGGGTCACCGACGAGATCCTCAGCCTCGTCCCCGAGGAGCGTACGTTCCGCGATGCCCTCCGCGCCATCAAGCTGTGGGCCAAGAGACGCGCCATCTACGCCAACATCATGGGCTTCCCCGGCGGCGTGGCCTGGGCCATGATGGTGGCCCGCGTGTGCCAGCTGTACCCCAAGGCCACGGGCGCCATTATCGTGGCCAAGTTCTTTGGCATCTTCCTGAAATGGACGTGGCCCAACCCGGTGCTCCTCAAGCCCATTGAGGACGGCCCGCTGCCGGTTCGTATCTGGAACCCCAAGCTCTACCGCGGCGACTCCTACCACCTCATGCCCGTCATTACGCCCGCGTACCCGTCCATGTGTGCAACGTACAACGTCTCCAAGTCGTCGCTAGCCGTCATCAAGACGGAACTAGCCCGCGCACTGGACATTGCCAACCGTGTCATGGCGGGCTGCGGCCAGTGGAGGGAGCTGTTTGGCTCGCACTCCTTTTTCACGCAGGACTTTAAGTACTACATCTGCGTCACGACGGCCAGCGAAGACAAGGAGGACCAGAACATATGGTCTGGCTTTGTCGAGAGCAAGGTGCGGATGCTCGTGCAGTCCCTCGATAGACACGACGTTATCAAGCTCGCACGGCCCTTCAACGAGGGCTACCCGCGTGTGCACGAGTGTCGAAATGCCGACGAGGTGCGCCAAGTGCAGGAGGGCAGTCTAGCCTTCTGGAAGGCGGAAGAGCCGTCCAAAGAGGATCTCAAGGAGCCCCCCATGGAGGCGTCCAGGGAGTCTGTTGACGAGCCTTCCGCGCCTGCCAAGGAGCCCGCTCAAGAGTCCAGAGACGAAGTAGACCCCGTCAAGGAATCCCCTAGTAGCGCAGCGAATGCCGACGCGCACGGTAGCGCTAATGGCGTGGAAAACACCACAAAAGTATACACATTGACCCACTACATTGGCATTGAGCTCCTCGAAACGCAGCGCTCGCTGGACCTGTCCAAACAGGTCGAAGAGTTCAAGGACATCTGCTTCAACTACGACAAGTACAAGGAGCGTCTTCACAAAAACTGCACCCTCACCATCAAACATGTCCGCAAGTACGCCTACCCTACTCCTGCCCCTTTTCTGAGCCCACTAACGAGCAGCTATACCCTTCCCGAAGACGTCTTCAAGGAAGGCGACGTTCGTCCTGTCAAGCCCATCAAGGCGGCCAAAGCCACCCGTCGTGCCGCCCGCAATGGCACCAGTGCCGCTGATGCTGCTGCGGCCGCGCCCAAGAAACGGCAAGCCCCAGACGTGAGCATTGTGCAAAGCATAGCGGAGGGCATTGCTGACAAATTTAGGACCTTTCGTCGGCGTCGAAGCGGAAAGCACCTCAAGTGCCCCCACACGCAGACGTCGCTGCGTCTGCTGGTAGTTGAGACGTCTTTTCTTCTTTCTCACCATTTACTCGGAATCTTTCCAAGGGAGGGCTAACATGTAGGACACAGAAACCGTATTGTATTATACCAGAGGATGATGAAACCCGTGAAAAAAAAATACAAAAAAAGGACTATCTTGGAGGCTGGCGTACATCTTTTTGATTCTTTTCTCTTTCTTCATTCACCATTTCTATTTGTCTGTACTGTAGGCTTTTTATAAAAAATCTCAATGGGGGTGAAGTAATACCCCCCTTTACAAATCCTAATCATCATCTGAATCGCTGCCACTTGACCATCCATCGTGGTATGCTTCTGCCATGGTAGCCAGGTCGTTGCTGAGTGTCTCTCTATCCTCCACGCCAATGCTCCAGGGGGCTACGCGTGTGACCATGGTACGCAGTGCCTCGAGATCGTCCGCCACTACCCGGTCCGTAGCGAGGGCCGTCGTGACCTGCGTATGCTTCCTTTTTTCGTTGTAGATGCAAGGGAAGCTATCCAGCAGTGGAAAGGCGAGTGGAACGCTGTACCTCTGGCTGACGGGTTCCAGGGCAAACCGCTTGTGCATCATGTCCGTCCTGTCGACCGTGTCCGCCTTGATCGTCTCGTCAGCGCGGGTGACGACAGCCTGGCCAAACATCCTCGTCTTTTCCGTCGCCGGACGCTTCCGAGCCGCATCTTTCGGGGCAAAGTCGATCGGCAACGAGAGATCGGCCCGGTCGGGGGCATCTGCCACGACTTCGCTCCATGGCCTGGCCACGTCCATTTGCAGATGGGCCATTGTCTGCTTGCCATTGGCATTCACGAGTTCGCTCAGGTACGACAGTGTGCCCTCATGTCCGTGGCCACGAAGCCGTGATGGCAATGTTGCCGTTTCCACGGCTGTTGCCAGCAGCGCGGACGTATGCCATGTACAGGTGGCCTCAAAGACGGGGGCCATGACGGACGCCGGCAGCACGGGCGGCACGGAGAGGGGGATGATCATGGACGCCTGAGCATAGGCCTGTGCCAGCGTCTGGGCCTTGTTGGCCATTCGGACGGCCCGCTGCTCGATGGGCAGCCGGGACACGGGCTGCTGCAGCGCCCAGAGCCATAGCGACGACTTGCCGTATTCATCGCGCATGCGTTCCATGTACCGAGCAGCAAAGCCGCCCCACGCATCGTCAACACTTGCCAGTACTTGCAAGCCCTGCGCATGGTCGGCTTCTTCCATGAACGGCCGCACGTCTCGGTCCAGGAGGTCGTGCTCCCGGTCGAGCGCGGCAAAGAGCGTCTCGCCATCCGTCCAGCTGTACTGCTTCGGCGCACCCTCTACCTCAGGCGTGTCGCCGACTTCGTGCAGGGACCGTGGATGCAGATACACGCGGCTATAGTCCGACCAGTACCGCACCGTCTGCGGCGACAGCGGCGTCTCTGGCAGGATGCCCGTGTCCAAGCTGGCCGTGTATGCGCTTGGCTGAATCGGTTCTTCCTTTTGCACAACCGCTGTGCCTGGCCAAAGACTGGACGCTGCCGCCGCCGCCTGCTCGTCGCCCTCTGTGCCATCGTACAGTGCATTCACCTTGCGCAGCGAGCCGAATCCGCCTTTGCGGTCGTACAAAATGGTCCGTGGCAGATATGTTTCTTGCCCATCAGCGCCCAGCCCCGTTCGCCAATGGACGTCGTGATCAACCGGAGATGGTTCTTTTCCATCACCGTAGGTAAAATAAGATTCTTGGGCATTCCAAAAATGTGTCGCCAAATAATTGCTCTGTCGTCCAATCTGGAGCGTGATAATTTCGTGCATCTCTGCTCTTCATCTTCATTTTCTTTTTTTTTCAGTACGTTCGATGACGTCATATTATATCGCGTACTGCCTTTTGCTAGAGCAGCCAGGTCTCTAAAGTCACGTGCTGGCACTGCGCCACGGAACAGAGACAACAGGAAGCCAACACCAAACCCAACCACCAGACACGGTAAAGACATACGCACATAGAGAAGAATGGCTGAGCGCCTTGGGACACGTAAAGCGGCATTCGCGCGGGCCTAATGCCTCAACTTAGTAGTGGGCTAGGCCTATGGAAATGCACCTCGTCAAGGTACTTATGATAAAACACACGTTGAAGGAATCCGCAGGTCAAAAGAACGGCAAAACTGTAACGAAATCGATTTATGGTAAAACGTAATCTATTCTTAAAAAACAAGAACAAAAATCTCATAAATCTCAATTTGCCTAACAAGAACTCATCTGGCGGTCCATCTCCCTGGCCTCTTCTAGCGTGGCCCCCATCAAAATAGCAGTCTCGATGACGAAAGCTGTGTCCATCTCTTCAAAAGCTGCATTTACGGCGCTTGCCTCTGCATACTTGGCTTCCGCATGCTCTCTAGCCATCTCAGCCTTTTTTGATGCCTCGTTGACATTTACCTGTGCAAGGACAATGTCTCCATTCTGTGATTGTGCGGCAGTGAGAGCATTCTTGGCCTTGACAAGCTCCTCGTCAGCTTTGACAGCTGCCACGTCTGCTTCCTTTGATTCATTCACTGCAACAATAGCCCTCTCATCAGAAACACAGTCAGCTACATATAGATCCACCACCTTTTCCTTCACAGACACAGCGACCGGGACCCGGGGGAAATCGCTGCCATGCACTTCGCATGTTTTTCGAACGACAACTTCCACAATCCTTTAAATAATATCGACTGGGAACGCAAGCATAAGGTGCACGGCTGTATCTCTAACATTGGAAACATGGCTGTTATTGTTATCCAGGATGTCAAATGCCGCCCCAATAATGCCCTCTTCTTCATAGCCCGTGTTTCCGGCTGCTTCATCAAGCTCAAGAAGCATCGTAATAATAAGAATGGCTTCCTTTGTAACCTAGTTCTTTGTTAGCCTGCTTGTCAAAAACCGTCAACATACCCTAGTATTTTCGATGGAAATAACATTACTGAAGAGGCTGTCCGTAGGGAAAACCGCAGAATCAGCAATGAGAGGGGACTGCTCATACAGCCGGTACGGTACCTCGCATATTGTTTTGTCGTGCAGCTGAAGCTGGACGGTCTTCTCTTGTGCTGTCGCCATATCTATTATTTGTCTTGTAATGTCAAAACCCGTTTTCTTGGGGACTGCATAGCATGTATTATATACATATTTTTTCTCATCATCTACATTATCTCGCCACAAAACAAAGACACTCCATGACCATCTATCTGACCTTCTGCATTAGTGATATCCTATCCAATTTATTATAGGGAATTTTTGTCATCATGAGGACATAATATAAAAATTTTACGGTCAAGATTGTTAAAATGTTGTTCTTACAGGACATGGCTTCCTCTTTGCTTATTTCCCGTACATAATTCCATTACAATAAGTATAGCTGTGCCTTTTATTTCTTCGCTTTGTACCTTTTAGCCCCTCTGTGAGTTTGAGGGCTGTGGTGAGGAAAAGTCTCTGTGTCGCCATGGAGCTGTTGTCCAACACAAGGAAATTTGGCAGACGCTTCGTCAAAAAGCTACTGCTGGCTTCTTTGGCGAGGGTCAGGTCGTCGAGATGGAGCGACCAGGGATAGTCCATGGGAATGGGACCAAAACTTCTCTCAAAAAGTCTGTCTATGGCAAATAAAATAATTTGTTTGAGCTGGAACAGGCTAGTTGTTGAACATAGGTCACCTCAAGCCACATTACTAGGTAAGCTCAACAGCACCCTACAAAAAGAAAAAAATAACAGAAAGACTCACGCAGCTACACTATATCGATCATGTGTATCTTGTTATCCGATAATGCAGTAGCAAGGGTGCCGAGTGCCCCTACTGTAACGGACGCAAGGTCTACTAAAAGCCAGAAATTTTCCAAATGCAGCACTGACAAAACTTCTTGATTTTATTGCTGGGAGATTCCGAAAATTGCCTTGACTGACAATGCTCAGAAGTGCCTCAGCTGTGTCTCTCAGGCTTGGGCTAATTTCAGAAGGACTGAACCCCCACTCGAATGCGTTGCTGTACTTGAATACATTCAGTTTTTCCTTTATAATTCAACCACTATTATAAAAATAAGACCATGAAAAATGCAGATCAAAAATATATCTTTTGTAGGTACGTACGGTGCTATGAGACTTGTAAGTTGTATGTACTAATACATAGCCCAAAGCTCGTAAAAGCTCGAACATACAAAGTATGACGTCACAAGACTCGGCACCCGCTTTTTTCCCCTTTTTTGAGCAGGAGCTCCCTCACGACCAGCAGTAGCTCTTGCCCGACATGCCAAAACCATCGCCACAAGCTGCCCAACTTCCTATAGTGGGAGGACCCGCACCCATCAGCATGGGGCTGCACCTGCCGCGCTCAAAACCAACGCTTATCCTCTTTTTGCGTCAATGCGGTGACCCGTGTAGGTACCCCGAGTCTGCTTCGTTGAGTCAAGATGTTAACGATGAGTTGCCGAGAAAAATTTTCGCACGCTCGCGGCCCTTTCGGAAGCCCGTCGTGGCCTCAAATGCATTGCCATCTCCCAGGCACCCGAGTACGTTACGGACGCGTGGATTGCCGATATTGGCGGCGCATGGGAAGTAGAAGTCATTTGCGATCCGGAACGAACGCTCTATGCAGACTGGGGCCTCGGCCGCAATACGACGTGGCAAATGTTCAACCCACGTGCTCTCTACTCGACATATTCCCTAGGCCGTAGCGAGGGCATATGGGGCCACAACTGGGTTGTCGACAGCAAAGGGACCGGCCTCGGTGAAATGGCTGTTTCGGACGAGATACGCGGCGATCCGCGCCAAAAGGGCGGTGCATTTGCCGTCGATCTGACGGGGGAAATCTGCTGGGTGCATGTCCCGGTGTCTGCCGACGAAATCTTTGATCCTAATCCTGTCTTGGACTATTTTCAATTGGAGCTGCTCCCAAAACCAAAGCAGCCATCGCCATCGCCATCGCCCATCCCTGAAAAGCAGCAGGCAATGTACCAAGTCCGTGTATCTCGTGGCTGGAAAGACTCGTAGAATATTTCTTGCGTTGGTTACAGTGTATTGAATAGCATACCGTGGTAAAATGTCCCCAAGTCTACATTCAACGCGCCCGGTGGAGATGGAGGCCGCTGTTTAGCAATACCCAGGATTTGAATACTCGCTACCGAATTTACTCTGGTGAAAAACCATTACACAGCACCTTTTTCACATGAAGCTGACATGTAATACAGGTACTAGTACCATGGGGGATACCTACTTTTTCCACTACGACAGCAGTACATTTTCATTCCAACGTAGCTCTTTAGAAGATCAATGAACCGAGGTGTTTACGAAACCAACATGTCCCTCACGGCCTACCCAGTAGTAAGTCCCTTTTGGGTTGGCTCGTCGGAGTTGCTTGAACATAACATGCAACAAGCCTTGTACATCTTATAATACAAGTCAAAAAGAGCGGTAGGGTCTCTCTTCTTTTATTCTTACTTACAGCAAAAACCATCCACAAAAAGAATCCATACATGGAGTTCTTTTTTCTTTCGCAGCACTTGCTGTTTGTCAGACCGCGGCTTTTTTTTTCGGTAAAAATAGAATCATATGCTTGGCCTTGACAAATGGAAAAATGTGATTATAAGACTTCCCCAGAAATCAATGACGTAAGTATGGCGAAGAAAAATAGTGAAACTCCACAAAGAATCGGCCAATGAAATATGTTCGTGCTAAAAGTATTTGACGCACGAGGGATTTTTTTTCATTTCCAGTTTCTTTCCTGGTGGTGATGGGCCCAACTCCAAGGTCTTTGTTTTCTTTCACCTAAAAAATTTCCATCAAGGAGCACTCCAGTTTTGATTCACATTACCATATTAAAAACTTTTCTATTGAAAATAAATATCTTGAAAATTAAAAAAAGGAATCCCACCAAACAATCTAACGCTCCAAATGTTTCATAAAATGCAGTCGTACATCAATAATCTTATTCAGTAAAAGCAGCCAAAATACCGATGCATCTCTAGATTAGTTCTTTGCGGTGCCAAAGAGCGTCTCCATGATAATACCAGTGATCCGGTATGGGTCAGCGTTGGAAGCAGGTCGGCGATCTTCAAAGTAACCAAAGCCTTTGGCATGAACTTCGCGGGGAATGCGAATGGAAGAACCACGGTCAGCAACACCATAGCTAAACTTGTCGATGGATCCCGTCTCGTGGCGACCAGTTAGACGCTGGTGGTTGTCTTCGCCATAAACAGCAATATGTCTCTCGTGAGCAAGCCCAAGTTTCTCAATAGCGGCAATAATGTGCTTCATGCCGCCCTCTTTACGCATAGCCTCAGTAGAGAAGTTGGAGTGCAGACCAGCACCATTCCAGTCACCCTGAAGAGGCTTGGGGTGGAAAGACACCGTCACACCAAAGTCCTCTGCAACACGGTGAAGAATGTACCGGGACATCCAAAGATGATCGCCCATTTCAATACCCTCACAGGGACCAACTTGGTATTCCCACTGGGAAGGCATCACTTCCGCATTCGTACCACTAATGTTGATACCAGCGTAAAGACAAGCGTTGGTGTGTGCGTCGACAATGTTGCGCATGTAAACTTTTCCAGAGCCAACACCACAGTAGTAAGGGCCTTGAGGACCGGGGAATCCACCAGCGGGCCAACCGTAAGGGCGGCCATCGGCTCCGAAAAGAGTATACTCCTGCTCAAGACCAAACCATGGCTTTTCCTCTTTGTGCTCCTTCATAAGCTTGGCGCATTCGTGGCGATAATTGAACTTATTGGGTGTGTTGTCCGAGTTAAAGCATTCAGTAAGAACAAGAAGGTTCTTCTTGTTGCCAGGGTAGAAAGGATTGGGGAACATGGCAACGGGACGCATGTAGATATCCGAGTTGTTTCCAGGGGCCTGGCCGGTTGAAGATCCGTCAAAGTTCCATACCTTGAGATCCTCAAGTTTGATTTCTTCCGGTTTGTCGTCTAGAATTTGAATTTTCGAGCGGGTATTGCTATCGCCATCGATGAAGACATATTCGACAATGATTTTTCCATTCTGGGGAAGACTGAGATATTTGGACAGAACCGCAACATCAGAAACCTCGCCTCTGTTAGTAGCCTTGATTGTTAGTAATTGATTTGGCCATGGATGAAATATATTCTTACCATTTTGATTGACTTTGATTTGGTGGATATAATATAGGGACAAGTAAAATGTGTGAAGCAAGATCTGTTGCTTTCTACAAAGAAATAAAGTGTAGAGTGGGTGATAAAGTAATGGATATTTTGAAAGGGAATTGACGTCTATTTGTATCTTCATTCTTTTTGCTAGTACGCTTGGCGACGGCGCTCTATCGGCTTGGAAAAAGACCATTGTAAGTAAGAGTGGGTCATGTATGTTGTACTTTTTCCATTTGCGAATGGAAACCACGGATGTGTAAGATACACAAAAAGTACCTTATCTTTAATAACGGTATTGAGTTACCGTTTTCACGGAACTCACCATTTGGGCTGCTTTGCAGGCTTTCGTTGGTTTTGGAGGCAAAAATTAAATTCCCTTGTTTTGGCCCATTTTCGAACTTGGCCAGCTAAAAAATGATAACCTGCAAAGGCATGGAACCGTACACACTTTTTACTATAAGCGTCTGTTTACACGAGAGAAAAAAGAAAATAATGAGTGCACGGCCTAAAATATCCGTGGAATCTAATCACGAACGAGGCTTGTGCCATAGCCATTCGTTTCCTAAAAAAGCTCTCTTTCTCAAAGGCTACAGCTGTAGGTACCTTGAATGCAGCACCGCATAAACAACAGGTATGTATGCACGTTACGATTCGCCTTAAGCTTCGGCAGGTAGCTGCTTCGGGTCAGTTGATATGGCGTTGGTATGACGTCCAGCCTGCACAATGTATTTTTCATCTTAATTTATTCCATATCTAATTTTTGGGCATCCGCAGGGGGATCCTGTTGCGCTTCGTCTCACTCATCCAAGGACTTGAATGTGTCTGTATGAATGCAAATTATTTATTAATTCGCGCTTTGTATGCATCTTGTCAGAAACGGGATTGCAGCACTGTGCATTTGCAGTTGGTGGGCTCATCACATTCGGCTGCCATGGAACAGTGGCTACTTCCGGCACCGGGGATTACCGGGACCGAACCTCTACAAAAAAAAATCGAAAGAAATCAATGAAGCTTTTCATTGCGTTGAGAAACGCATTGTGTGGAAATCTAGGCACAGTCGTGCTATACGCACACCTTTAGGTTTTAGGGGTATGTCTCACTAAAAAAAAACAAAAATACAGATGTACATCTGAGCCAGGCGCTCTCGTAAAACTGTACCCGTGTACCGTCGGTGTTTGTCGCGCGAGGCTTGGAATTTTTGGCGTAAAAATATCAATACGTGAACAATTGGTATGACACACAATTCCCAACCTTTTTAGTTATCACTCATGATATCGATCTTGAATTTAATTGGTGTATAGTTTCTTAGGAAGGCTGGTCCCGGTGCACGTAAGGCTGAAGAAGCAAGAAACCACAATTTGCCATACATTGAGAGAAATATGATGCGCTTGAAGCCTATGCTACAAAGGCCTTTTACGAACAAAATTCAATTGTAAGATGTGCCGGGCTGGGATTTTCAAAGGCACGCAAAGATCTTACCCTTTCTTTGTGGCGAAAACGGGATCAAAACGGTACATATGAGAGATATACATAGCGTGACTATAGCAACTTGCTTTCCTAGAGTAACGGGGAATCATGGAAGACGTGAAAGATGGGGAGAGAGATCTACAAGAAGAGAGCAGGCTTAACCATAAAAAGAATGGGCATTCGTTTCAGGCCGTTTCATGGCCTGATTTCCATTTTCACGTCGGGCTCATTGCATTTTCCCCGCGGAGGACCTTTTTTTTCTTCGGAAGATCCTGGGGTCCCGTCCGAAAAAAAAGACCAAATTCGTCAATGATATCAGAAAATTCCCCTTTTCACATCCAAAATGACTTGTAAGATGTAATATGCATATCGCCCTTGAAGGCAAGTGTGTACGGGATACATAATCGGGCTTGTATGGTAACATCGATAGAGTGTGACTACTGTTGGATCATATGTATTAGTACATCAGAGAAGCAGCACAAGAGACTCGGAAATACCTAATGTATGCAGATTACATCATGAAGAGACTTTTTATCGTGATGCTTCCAATGGTGAAAAAATTTCACCTAAAGAATCCACAAATACGATCATGAAGCATGAAATTACAATTTGATGTTGCTAATTGGAATGATGGCGGTGTTTTTCTTTTCTCTTTTTTGATTCAAGTCGAGGCAAAATTTGCAAACCATCGTGACCGAAAAAAAACCAAAAAAAGAATAAAGCTAATCGAGTCATACATTCATCCGTTTTTCTTAGTCTTACATGGCTCCATTCCCGATGTATTTGATGCAATGCTCATTTGGCCTGCCTTTTTATTACATGATGCCTTCACTCACCCCAGATTTCATAATGACATCAAAAAAGTCCCTTATCGCTAGTCCCACTTTTACTGATGTGCCAAGTTTCGCCCGCCGAACCGCACGATAAAGTCGGCATTTTTGAAGTATTTTCGCAGTTATTCATCTCTGTTACTCATCGCGTCTTTTGCATCGTCGTTGAAAGGGAAAAAAATTGAAAACTATTCAGCTGTTGATCATTGTTCCGCACATACAAACTGCTGGAACACAATGAAAAAAGGCTTTCACGATATGCTTTCTTTTGCTTATACGAGTGCTGACGTCACCTGATGTAACCATTCTTTGCGGAACGTTCCAAGTTCCAAGTTCCAACCTTTTTTTTTTTTGAGCACACTTCTTTTTTTAGAAATGCAGGTTCATCCGCCAAGCCCATAATGTGTATGCATCTCACGAACAAGTACAAGAAGACGTACTGTTCTTTGTATGTATGTAACTTGTGTGGCTGTGACTGGAGTTTTCCTTGCTTTTTTTTCCTGCAGAGGGGAGGTCTGGAGTTTTCCTGCAGCATGACCAAGCAAAGCCTTCTCTGGAAAGGCGGGAATTTAGGGGCTGGAGGCATGTAAAAGGCCAATGAGATGATGAGCGCCGGTGTTTCTGCCAAGCTTTCGGACGTCCTTTCGAATAATCCCGATAAATCTGGCGACATGCAGTGAGAAGACGGCAAATATTATGCACAACAAGACCTTTGTGACGGACATGTTGTGACGACTTTGACGCGAAAAGGCTATGTACCTGGCGTAACTTACGTGTGCCCTTTGATCCCCAAAGGAGTCGTTGTTTGTATGTAATCCACTTTTAACTGCTGGCGTCTCTTCTCTTAGCGACAAGAACGTACATATTCCCGCCAAACAACATTTTGCCATGTTCAAGTGTGCAAGGCCGTCGTGTTGCCGCCTTTCGATGGCGGGGGCCAAAAAAAGAAACTGTAGACTCCATCGGGCTTGGCCTTGCGAATGGAAGAAATTAGCCGGTGTTCTAGAAGGAAATACTTTCTCCATGAAACGGCATGTGCACTTGAAAAGAATTATCCAACATAAGTCATTAATTGAATTTTTATGCAAACGATTAAGCGTCGTCCGTCCATTGCCCCCAAGGACCCCTTTTTCTTCACTACGGTTTGACGTGCACCCTCGCAGAAGGCTAGCAAGAGGACTCGAGAGGCGTGCACAGACAAAATTCAATCTCAAATGAAAGCGTAAAAAAGTACAAAAAAAGGAAAAAAAGAGAGAGAAAAAGAAAAAAAAGGTCTTTGCATATTGGAGGTGCCAACCCTGCAGTTCGGTTGGGTTCTGTAGCATCTGCAACGGCAATCCTGCATTCGCGCCCAATCTAGAGGTCTCTTCCGCCACGTGTCGCGGGAGATTTCTAGACGAAAAAATAAAAATAAAAAATGACCATCCAAAAGACGTGCTCGACCGCCACAAAACCCATACAAAATGATGTCACGGTGAAAAGAGAAGCCGGTGTGACGCTGATGGGCTCTCTGGAAGACGACAAGTCAAGCATGAGCCATCTAGGCTGCCAGGCTTTTCAGAGATGCACCGTCGATGACTTTGTGCGCATCCGGACGCTCGGGACAGGGACGTTTGCGAGAGTGGTGCTGGTGAGGTTCAAGACGCCGCGGGATCCGGCAGAGGCAGCCATGGTATTTGCCTTGAAAATTCTGCGGAAAGCCACTGTCATCGACCTGAAGCAAGTTGACCACGTGCGCAACGAGCGGCGGATTCTCCAGGATGTTTCGGGGAGTCCTTTTATCGTCCAGTTTGTGTCATCCTTCTCTGACGAGGAGTTTCTCTACATGCTCCTCGAATACGTGCCGGGGGGGGAGCTCTTTAGCTATCTTCGGCGGTTTCGATGCTTCAAGGAACCTGTAGCCCGGTTTTACGCAGCGGAGATTGTCCTGATCCTCGAAGATCTCCATGAAAGACAGGGCGGCGTAGCGTATCGGGATTTGAAGCCGGAGAATCTCTTGCTCGACCAGGATGGCCATATTCGCTTGGTGGACTTTGGATTTGCCAAGCGGTTGGGACGGGACGACGATGACAATTGCACGGAAACCTATACGCTTTGTGGTACACCCGAGTATATCGCGCCCGAGGTGATTAAGAGCAATGGGCATACAACGGCCGTGGACTGGTGGGCATTGGGCATTCTCATCCACGAGCTCTTACTTGGATACCCTCCGTTTTATTCCCAAAACCAGGTCGAGCTCTATCAATTGTATGTATTCCCATGGCGAAAAAAAGGAGGCACTAATAGTAGAATTGTGGAAAAGTCGATAGAGTTCCCGGACAATGGGCGGATATCTGCGAATGCACAAGACATTATACGCAGGCTCTGCACGGTGGACAGGACACGGCGGTTGGGAAATGTCGTTGGTGGAGCGCAAAGGGTCAAGGACCACCCATTCTTTGCGGGCATTGACTGGGCATCGCTGGCGAAAAGAGAGAAAAGGGGTCCCATCATACCGCCTGTGAGGTTCACGGGGGACACGCAGTGTTATGATGTATATAGCGAAGACGATAAGAACAAGAGGCCCTACACGGACACCATGAAGGAAGAGTATGAAGTTTTATTCAAGGACTTCTAGGACAGACTGCCCCTTTTCGTTTTCTCTCTGTCGCTGTCTTTTTTTCTTGTACTCTTCTTCTCTCGTGTCGTTTTTATCATACATTCATTTAGCATGGAGGATGCCATTGGAAGGGGAAAAGGGGGGATAAAATGCATAGATATAGGCACTATAGGAACTTGCTTAATACATGTAATATGTTATGCTGACCACCACCATGATACTATGCATATAAAAAGGGCGATCGCCGTGGTTGCAGTGATGCCCTCCTTGGTTGTAGCCATCATGGCGAGCAGCCCAATGGCGTACTCGTATTTTTGCACAAACAGGCGGCGTTCGCGGGCGCCTTTACGCAATGCCACGGGCAGGAGCACCCTGGGGTCGTCTTCCGGCAAAGGCCCGAGCTGGGCGAGCAAAGGCACGCGCGCACGCAGGTATACGGCACGGTGATCTGTTGTTTCCATGAGGGGGAGAGAGTTGTATTGCACAATGTCCACCTGTTCCTGTCCCGGCGCATCGAGGAAGAGAATACGGTCGCACCAGCTTGGCCAGCGATGGCGGGCGTACTTCCATGGAACTGGCCGTGGAGGCACCACATGCGCGCTTTCCGATGGCTCTTGGGTCATGCCACCAAACAGTATGTCCCACGACTTTATGTCCTCTGCATTGTCTGCAAGGGCTTCATCGTTCTTGACGAGATCGTGCTTGTATGTCGGCGCAAAGGTGATGGGGCCTTCCTTCATGTGCCGGAAGATAAAGCCGGCATTCTGTTCCCTTCGGAGCTGGTCGCGCTCCAAAAGAAATTCCCAATGGGTGGATGTTGGAAAGACGGCATCCTCCTCGGGCCGCTGATCACCTGCCCGGTAGTTGAAGTCGCCAGCAACAAACAGGAGCCCACCCGGATGAAAAATAGACGTAGTGGTCTCTTGCAGAAGACCCTCTGTCTCCTCGTCCTCTTCGCCACCATCATCAGAATGCCGACGGGGGCTTTCGAAGGTGAGCTCCGACATGATGGTCCGCCAGTTTTCGTTTCTCTTTTCGACATTCCATTCCATGGGCTCCAAGTGCGCTGCCACAAATGTCAATGGACTAGCCAATGGTCCATACCGTATTTGAAGAGCAACAGCCCCTTTATTGCCCAAGGATAGCATGCCAAGCCCACAATGCGCTTCTTCAATTGTCTGAATGGAAGCTGGGTCTTGTGCAAACATGAGAATGGCCGTCATGCCCACATATTCCTGGCGGACTCGTTGGAAATACTGTTTTGGCTCTCTGCCACGGCTGGCAGCAGCATCTAGGGCTTGCCCAATGGGCTCGAGGAAGGACGACACCATCCCGGAAAAGGCATGCCCAAGAGGGGCCATCTCCTGCAGAGAAAAGACGATGAGATCAGGCAATGCCTTGGAGGCAAGTATCTGCTCCAGCTGGGCCTGGAAAGCAGGCACACGGACGGGGAGCCGCCCACAGTTTAACGTGAGAACTAGAAGATCAAGTTGGAGAACTTGTGCAGCCATGCTTTGTGATCAAGAGTTTCCTGTAAGATTGAGGAAAAGGAGGAGGGAGAGCCAGAAGAGGAGGCGTGTTGGCACATCTCCACTTATTGTTAGACGAAAGGACACAGTTGTTTTGAGAGACTATTACATCCTTCTATTCAACCTTGGCATAGTATGATTATTACAATTTCATTTGAATTCTTTTTAAAAAAAAATCATCTCGTTCAGTCACCTCGTCCCCTTTTTTTTGAAAAAACCTCCCCACAAGCAGACTGTCAACCAGACATGCAACTACAAACTTAAAAAAGACGCAAAACAAATGGCAATAAAACACTGGCGTAGCAATGCAAAAGACAAAAGGCTATAAAAATAAAGAAGAAAGAATATAAAATGACACGCGTGTAAGAAAAACAATGATGAGAAGAGTTGGGAAATTTACCACAAAAAACAACCATGACATCCTTCACAGTCCATGCCTATCCCCATGTCTCTTTTCTTGGACTATAATAAAAAAGAATTCGAGGATTGGACTAACTCGAAACTGCGAAACCAATACGTAGGACACCGTCATAAAAAAGCAAGAGTAGGAGATATGCCAGTTTGTCTTTCTTCATTTCATTCGAGACAATACAATAAAAAACGCTTCTTCTCATGGATCAACAAAAACGCCGTTTTGACAAAAAATTATAGTCGAAATAATGCAGATAGGCCAACATACGGAAAATAAAACATCAAGGTGATTGGTGTGTGGTAAAAATCAACTCTCCTTTGGGGGGCTATTAGAGAATCGCTTATGGTCCTCTGGTTTGACGAGCGTAAAGATCACCTTTCCCTTTATTATTTACAGGCTCTTGGGCATTTCCTTGGGTTGGGGCAGTAGCCTGGGCATTCTTCTGGTACTTGTAGACAGTCCAATCAAAGACATAGTCGTACTGGAAGCCTTCACGCACAAAGAGATCGCGGAAGATCTTACGGAGATAGCTGTAATCGGGCTTGTCGTCAAAGCGGAGAGAGCGGGTGTAGTTGAGGTAAATGGCAAACTCGTTGGGGAAGCCACGGCACAGGACCTCGGTAGGGGTGGTCATCTTTTTCTCCATAATGCGGTCGTACTTTTGCTTCTTGGTGGCGGCCTTCAGGCCCTGCCAGGGAAGGGAGCCACGGCAGAAATAAAGCATGACATAGCCAAGACTCTCCATGTCATCCCGACGGGCCTGTTCGACACCTAGATGGGTATTGATAGAGGCATAGCGGGCTGTGCCTGTGAGGTTCTTGTTCTCACGATAGGGGATGTGGAAATGGGTCTTGGGATCACGGTACTTCTTTGCAAGGCCAAAATCGATAACATTGACCTGGTTTCCACGTTTGCCGATACCCATGAGGAAGTTGTCCGGCTTAATGTCTCGATGGATAAAGGACTTTGCATGAATATACTCAATACGTGAAATGAGCTGATCCGCAAGGAGAAGAACCGTCTTTAGCGAGAACTTTCGGTTGCAAAAGTTGAAGAGATCTTCCAGGCTAGGTCCGAGAAGGTCGAGGACCATGGCGTTGTAGTCACACTCCGTGCCAAACCAACGCACAAATGGGATGCCGACGCCTCCAGCCAAAGACTTGTAGACCCGAGCTTCATATTCAAGCTGGGGGTGTTTGGCCTTGACGCTTTCTAGCTTAATGGCAATTTCTTCGCCAGAGATAATGTTGGTGCCCAGGTAGATATCTCCGAACGAACCCGAACCAATCTTCCGGCCAATACGGTATTTATTGCCGACTCGAAGGTCCTGCAGGGTTAGACAAGAGCCGAAAGCAGACACGGGCCACTTACCATTGTCGTCATGATGTGCGGCTGCTATGTTGTGTGGGAGTGTCTGCGTTTGTTCTGATAGTTAGTGACTGGCGGAATGAACGGGAAGCATGGACCCTCATTCACAGAGCAATAAAATGGGCAGACGCCGTGTTGTACAGGTTCAACTGCTCAGCGGTGAAGTATCGCTGTATCCCTCCAAAAAGTCGAAGAAAGACGAAAAGACGAAACGCTCCGTCGTATTATGAAAAGAAAAAAAAGAAACTGGGAAAATCTTACATGAGGACCGCGAAAATTGTAAACGCGGAATCCGAAATAAAATAATAGCTCGATAAAGTGCAAGGTAGAAGAGCCTCTGCACTTGGTGGTTGTAAAAAGCGGAAAGGAGGAATGAGAATAAAAAGAGTTGGGTGTTAAAAAGGAGACGGAAAAAAGGGCGCGTAGTTTTTAGGCATGATGTAGCGGTGACTGTACGAAAATTTCAATGCTGAGTGTACAGGCTGCGTGTGCTGTAATGCCCTAAAACTAGGCATACACGTTCCGTTGGGCATCAGTGGGCCAGAAGGAAAGCTGTGCACATGCTCTGCTGTTGGAAAGTCTGGACACCCCCCTTTTTTACAATTATTTGCCAATCCTCAGAGACATCTCTTTCCCCTTTACGCTACGTTTTTTGCATATTGTATATTGTATTCTACACGTTGTGGACATTGGGAAACATGGCAAGGTGGGATGGTGTCCAGGACGTGCAGCCCCAACTTTGGATGAGGGGCCATTCTGATTGGCCCACAAAAGTTGCACAATGCGTATTTTTGCTGGACACACTTTATTCTCCATGCCTTTGGGCACTAAAGTGGATCTCCGCCTGAATTCTTTGCCGGAGCCCATCGGTGAGGGCAGTAGGAAGAATCCTTTGAAAGGCAGCAGGCTAGTATTACGTCGTGACTGAGGCACACGGACGGGCCGGCATTGTCACCACAAAAAGAGCCAAGGTTATTACTAATCCAACACGCCCGCAGCACCAAGGACTGTCTCTGTTTGTGCTTCATGGGCGAGCCCTTTTTTCTTCATTATTTGCTGCACAAAAAGGCTTGCCATTTGTCACTATGTACGAGTACATACATAACCCATGTCTCCCTGGTCACTGTGGAATTCTTCCATGAGCCCTTTTAAAGCAATGACGCGTCCGCCCCTGAGCCGCAAGCAAACGGGCGCGATACAAATGAAAGCCCATAAACTTAAATCACGATAAGAAGTTGATACAAAGCTTAAGCGCTAAATCCAAAACACGAAAGAGCCCATTCATTTTTTTAGGAAACCCCGCTTCCAAGGTTTACTGAAAGACTCCAATACTACAGTGGAGTTTGGGGGAACACCCCTTTTTCCATCAGTTCACGACAGCTTTTTGGCAGATGATCACCTTTTGCTCAAAACAAGGAGGCTTCTTTGTGTTTCTGGCTTGCATTGCTTTTACGAACGAGACCTGACGTGCCTCTTTTTCATTTATTTCCTGGCATTGCATTCTTTTTTGGAGGGTTTTGCTCACCTTCAACTGGTCCTCAACATTGATAAATCGTTCTGAAAACAAGGCGCATACACACGACAACTGGACCTCTTTTTTTATCATTCCATCCACCACAATGGACACATTTTACTCTCGTAGCCAAGGTATGTAGACGCGTCTAGGCGATGCATTGTATTTTGTAAAGACGAAGCATGCGATAGAAGGGAGAGCGGCCCAACGCTCATTATGAACAACGATGGCGTTGTACGGCTTCGCCAAATGCGCGGCTGCCGGCGCAATCGGTGCTTCTCTGATTCATCATTTCCCTGGCATCACATCGGCGTTTCGCTTTTTCTGTGAAACCCCGCCATCCCGATGTGACTGGCTCGTCCCTACCTTTATTTTTCACCCTGTAATGTGCTTTTGAAACGCGTTTCTCGCAGGCCTAGTGGCCCTTTTGTGCATGCATTTTCCATGTCTGAGGCATTGCATTAACAGTAGGCGTTGATGCGTCACAGCTCTCCTCCAATAACCCATTCCGGCAGATGCTGGCATCACCACCACCACCACCATCACAGCCTCCGCAGGCCATCCATAGCCAGCTGTTGCCCGGACGAGGCGAGAACGGACGACCTGTGTCGCGGAATCCATTCTTGGATCCAGAAAACGAGAGCATCAGCACCGTCAAAAAGACCCCGGGCAACCTCTTGATTGACTTCGACGAGCCCGTGAGCCCTACAAGCCCTGGCTTGCTGAGCCCCACAGCAAACACATCTGCTGTGGATGATATATTCGTACGTAGCGCCTGCCTTTTCCTTTGCGCCTTCCCTCGCGTACACCTGTCGCTGTTTGCATGCCCCCGTGTAACGTACCCACTTGTCCTTATTTGAAGCCCACCGTGCCTTCCCGTTCCATGTTTTGTTGTTGTTGCCCTGGCTAACAGTGCAGTCGTCTCTTTCAGTGCAGGACAGGGCGCCTAGCGTAAGGAGCACGAGTTTTAGTGGAACAACGCGGCCTTCGTCGTCGAGCTTGCAACCACCACGGTCCCCGATGGAGAAACGGCAGCCACCGCCGCGTCCCGGACCGCCGCCGAATCGTGGCAGCCGAGGAGCACCGCCTACGCCGGGAAGCAGTAAGAATGCGTCTCTGCCTCGGCCACACGACGCGGAAAACGCCGTCCGGAAGGGCTTGCTGCCTCTGCAGAGCTGGTCTTCGCGTCCGCGACGAAACTCGGACTCGTCAATTGCCCCCAACGACCGCTCGGTCCCCGATAGTGAGCGGATCCTTCGGGGTCTCCGCCGCAAACGGGAAAAAGGCGGCCGTGGCGATATTATTGACACAATGGACCAGTCTGCGCCATATGCCATTCGTATGTGCTTACTACTGTTGTCTTTTCGGACGCTGACTGTGCAGACTTTCACCACGATGGGCCTTTTGATGCCCTTAACCCCCAGCGGAACCGCAAGGGCAGCCGTCGTGCGCCCATGCAGGCATTCCCCAAGGACTCGTTGAACAACTCTATGGGGGGTTCTGGTCCGTTGAATGCACGGCCCGATCACCAGACGTTCCTGGGCCAGGGCGGAGACCAGGCCTTTTTGGATTATGGCATGAGCAGAGTCAGAACGCCAGCAGTTGATAAGAACTCTGTTGTCGGCCCTGTTTTTGACCCTACGCAAAAGGAGCCTGCCGTGCACGGCGAGGAGTCCCTGGGCCTTGGGACGTCCACCTTTTTGGAGGGCACGCCTGCTGCGCGCACGGCCATCCAGCGGCATGAGGCCGAAGTAGAAGCCCAGCAAAGCTCTCTGCAGAGGAAAAAGTCGCTGGTGACGCGGTTCCGGGACATGAACAAGCCTCGTGATCGGCATGCTAGTAACGGCGACACAGGCTACAGACAACATGGCTCTAGTGGCTCCTTTGACTTTGATTCGGAAAAGATGGACGTTGGGCGGGGCCTTGCACAGAGCCCCCGAAGCCCTCCACGCAGCCGTGGCCACCACCAGCGCCAGTCCACGGCCGAGAGCGGCGGCGAAATGCAGCAAAAGAGCGGGGGTCTCTTGTCTCGTGTGCGGAGTCTCAAGGGCCGTCGACCTGCGCCTCCTCCACCGCCTGGTGCCAAGGACTCTTAGAAAGATCGTCTTGGCAAGGGCGGGACGAGGACGAGCAGCGACAAGCCGCCGCCGTTGCCGTTGAGAGATGTCAGTTTAGGAAAAAACGAGTCAACGGCTGCCATTGGTATTGCCACGTCTACTGATGGCCATGTCATTGTCGAGTCTCCCACCGAAATGGACCATTTGAGAGTGTAGTCTTGTTTTTTTTACTTTTTGTATGGTAGAAACAAATTTTGTGATTATTATATTCATAGCTACAGCTTGGCACGGGCCTTTTGTCTCTTGTCCCTCTCACGGTCACGCAAGAATCTCCGCAGGATCTTGCCGCTGGGGCTCTTTGGAATGGCGTCGATAAATTCAATCCCCCCCTTGAGCCACTTATAAGACGCCTTGTGGTCCTGGACGTGCTTGTGAATACTCTGGGTCAATTTGGCGTCAGGCGTGGATGCATACGAAGCGGCTCGGACGACGAATGCCTTGGGCACTTCGCCTGCATGGTCGTCTGGCACCTGGATGACGGCCGTGTCTTCCACGCCAGGATGGGCAAGTACGTGCGCCTCTAGCTCGGCTGGGGCCACTTGGTGGCCTTTGACCTTGATGAGTTCCTTGATACGGTCGACAACGACAAAGTGCTCGTGGCCCGATGGTGCTAGCGTCACGAGGACTTCGTCCCCCGTGCGGATCCAGCGGCTGTCGTCGTGGTAGACGAATGTCTCGGCCGTGGCTCGCTCATTGTTGAAATAGCCGAGCGTGACAGAGGGGGACTGTACGTAGAGTTCGCCGGGCGTATCGTATGTGGTGATTTCCTCGCCGTTGGGGGCCACCAGCTTGGCGTGGGCGCCGGGGACAAGACAGCCAGACGATCGGTCCAGACAGTCGTCCTCGCTCGTCGAGGTCACGACTGTAGACGTCTCTGTCATGCCGTAGCCCTGGCCAATCTTCCAGGTGGGAAAGATTTTGCGAACGGCCGCCATTGTTTCTTCGCCCAGGGGGGCGGCGCCCGAATATACAAAGCGGATGGAGCTGAGGTCGTACTTTGCACAAGTGTCCTGAGCTCCGAGGATCCGTATGAGGATGGGGGGCACGATGCGCATCATTTGGATACGGTATTTTTGGATGGCTCCCAGGAAGGACTCGAGTTCGAATCTGGGAAGGACGACAACGCCATCACCACGATACGTGCCTGCATGAACAATGACGACGAGGGCGTATATATGGCTAAAAGGGAGGAGGCCGGTTTCCAATTGGCTGGCGGGTGGAAGGACCCTCTCGCGAGCCGGGCCTTCGTAGGCATTGATTTGCAGGGTGTTGGCAATTACGTTACGATGGGAGATCATGACGGCTTTCTGAAGGCTTGTTAGGAGGATGGGCAGCTTGGAAAGGGGGGTATGCATACCGGAAGGCCAGAGGTGCCGCTTGAGTAGCAAAGAAAGGCGGGCTGACGGCCGCCTTGTCCCTGTGGCCACTGTATGGGCTCGACGGCAGGGAGCTGGCGGCCTTGTTGAATGAGCTGGTCGAGGGAGGCAAAGGCCGAGGCCGCTTTCACCTGTGCAGGCGTGGCCAGAGGCACATCCATGATGAACACATGGCTATCAGGGATGCCACTAGCATGGGCGGCTGCCAAGGCCGTGTCCAGGAGGGCAGCACAGGTAATGACGGCCTTGGCACCAGAGGTGGTCAATTGGTGCTGCAGCTCCGTGGCGGAATAAGCAGCATTGGCGGGCGTGGCGATGCCATCTAAGCGGTGGACACTATACAAGGCAGCCATGTAGTCGACAGAATTGAGGGAGAAGACGGCAAGGACTTTGTCCCACGGTGTTCCTTGGCGAGTTTGCCATCTGAGCCGATTGGCAATGGAGCGCGACAGGTAGTCGATGCGCGAGGTGACGTCTGGCCAGCTGTATGACTTGCCCGAGAGGCCGCATGTGAACGGATGAAGACTTTTTGCCGTAGAGAACCGCCCATATTTTTCATTGGTCATGAACTGCTCGATGGTAAGGGTGTCTGGGGGGTCTATCGGGGTTGATTAGCCTCTGGCGCATGATGAGCACGACCTACCCATGGGCAATGGACGGACCCAAGACTGCGGATGGAAGACCATGGCGAGGAGTGATATACGGCTACGAATTCAGAACAACGACTATGGAGAGGGGAAAGGGACAGGATAATATTTTATATTTCCAGCTTAAACAGCCGAGGCCAAAGCTGAGCTAACTACGCATGGATTGGGACAAGCGCCGCCAGACAAGACCAGATGCCTCCATCCCCATGCCTTTTTGTCCTCGTTTGCACCACGTCTCTGCCGTGCACAGAGACGGGCATGCATGACAGCCAACCGCCCGTTCTAGCCGCGCGCCGGGTGCATTGGCAAAAGCGGCTTCTGCCGGCTGCACGGGCAAAGGGAATCCGGGGTACGTCACGTGTTGCTACTCGGGTCCATTAGGTTTATTTTTACACTTGCGGATGCGGAGGCCGTCGTTCGAGCAGCCCTTCCAGGGCCCAGGCAAAGCATTAGGTAAGGGCACTAGCCCACTAACAGCACCACGCTGCCAAAGTGGCGGCGCATGTCGGCCTGGTCCACATCGTGCGTGTCCTCGACCTCGCCCCATTGGAGTGTCTGGAATGAGGTCTCGAGGTTCGCTGCATGCAAGGCCGCCTCCACAGACAGCGCGTCCGCGGCCTTGGCCGTCCATCCCGTCACCAGCCGCGCCGCCAGCACCAGGCTTTTCCCCGTCAGGGTGGCGCGCTCGACGGCCGCCAATTCCCACGGGCCGAGGCCGTAGAGCCAGGCCTCGATGGCTGCACGGGTCCCGGGCGGGTGCGGCGCTGGGAGCAGCAGGTTCTCCTGCCCCGGCGCCCCCAGAACAGGCGCCACGGCGACCCCAGGCCACACGTGTGCGGCCATGTGCGCCAGAATCGGCAGCGCCGTGCGTCTCTGCAGCTCGTGCAGAGAAACGGCCCTGGCTGCAGCCTCTGTCGCGCGCGGCATCGCCATCGACGCCGCAGTCGGGCTCGCAGCCAGGGCGTCCGCGCCGTCGGCCGGGGCCCAGCACAGGAGGCTGTCTGTGTCGAGATACCGCAGCATGCTGTCCACCAGCGCCCTCCGCAGGGGCTCGTCTGCCTGCGCGCCCGTCCGACGGGCGCGCTGCCGCTCCTCGGCAAGGTCGACTGCGCGGCAGACGAGCGACAGCAGCGGCACGCGGTGGCCTTGTGCGGCCTGTCGCACGCTCGCCAGATGGTCCCACTCGACCGCCAGGGCATGGGCAAGCCTCTTCTTCGCCAGCGGCAGCCGGATGGGCTGCTTAGTGGCCGGGTGTCGCAGCAGACGGGCGTCCAGGCGGACCTGCAGCCACTGCCCGTCATGCGCCTCTACGTGCGTTGTTGTCCAGAAGCGGCCCGTGGCCGCGCCGTCCTTGCCAGGGTTGATTTTCTCAAACAGAGCCTTGCGCCGTCCGATCCGTATGCGTCGCTCCTCGGCCTCGCGGCACGGGTCGAAGCCCTTCTGCGGGGCCTCGTCACGGCTGCCCGCTGGCGCCGTTGCCGCTGCAGGCGACGCCTCGGCCCGCGGCGCCCCTGGTGTGTGAAACAGCCGTGCTGAGCGGCGGCAATGGCGTGTCACTGCTCGCATTCTGCCGTCTCTTTGGTGCGATCAAAATGTTCCGCAAAGCGAAAGCCTCTGATTGGCGAGCCGGCTCTTCGGTACTTTGGGCGGTACATTACGTCTCATTGGTGGAGCCATTCAAAGTCATTCCGCCCTCGTATGTTATCTAAATGGTACTGAAGCTCCGCAATCAACTCATCATAGTCGGGCGCTGCCAAAAAGTCCATTTCGATCCCCTTTTTGAGCAAGTAGTGGATCGGGTCTTCCATGTTGTATTGCTTCGGGTCTTTGTAAACTTTGCGCTTCATCTCATAAAGATATTTTTTGTTTCTCTCGCCTTCGTCCCATGCCATAAGGCCACGGAGACTGTATAGCGTAAATGCTAGAGACTGGATGTCATCACGCCTTGTTGCAGGCGTTTCCGTGTAGGAGTGGGTTGACGCGAATGCTCGCGTTCCGCCGTTCGCTTCTCTGACGTCTTCATTCGTACTTATAGGTACACACAAGCCGAAATCAACCAGATGGACCTTGTTATAGTCTAGCCCCCGTCCCATCATGAGATTTTCTGGCTTAATATCCATGTGAACATAGCCCCGCTTATGAACCCTTCTCAAAATGCCAAGGATCTGGATGCCTAAGCGGAGGACGGTTCGTAAAGAAAAAGGACCATAGCGTATACGAAGATGATGCAAACCAGCCCCTAAAAGCTTCATGACGCACATATTATTGCCCCCTTCTTGGAAGTAGTCATAGGCATGAATAATGCCAACATCATTGTGGTAATGGTTGAGAACTTTGTATTCTTTCATCAAGAATTTTCGGTCTGAATATTTTTGAACTTCCACTTTTACAGCGAAAGACTTCCCTGTATTCAATTCGACGGCAGAGAAAACATCACCACAACCACCACGGCCAATAATCTCAGTAAGCCTATATGTCTTTTGACAAATCAAGTCTCCCTAGAACGCTCTGTTAGCCCTTTTTACTCCTTGACAAACCGAGACTCACTACTTTGAGTTCTTTTGGTTTTTCAGCAACTTGCGGAGCTTGCTGTCGTATGGGCACTACGCCCGCTCCTGGTGGTGCCTCAATGGCGGGCTTGTGACCTGTGCTAGGCTTGACATATGTAAAATATTCGTCAATGTTTTTAATTTTATGTCCAGCAATAGAGTGCTTAGAAGGTGTATGTCTGCTGTGTCCGGGCATGATTTCTCTATAAAAGTGCTTTTTGTTGTTCTTTTGTTGTTGTGTTTTTGCAATCTCTTAAGCCCGTTTACGACTTGGCAAAGTAAAAAAAAAATGATGGGGAATATGTATTAAAATAGTACCTGGTAGATATGTAGAGCTGGTGCGTCTTTGTGTTATTGCTAATATAAGCTATTGGATAAGAATCCAAGGCTTTGATGACGGAAAAATTTCTGAGTGGTCGATAGATGTGCTCGTTGTCATCGTTGCTTAACGGCTTATCGTCACCAAAGGAAGTTGAGAAAAAAGAAAAAAAAATAAATGGCCAATCGACAGTGACGTGCAGTCCCCTTACAAAGACACGTTACAGATAAAGCCCTTCTATTGGGTGGTGCAAACCATTGGGGATAGCACGCCAATGCAAGGACAGCCTTGATCAAGATGCCTTGAATGATTACGCTTGGGGTGCCTTATGTACTATTACCTATTGGCAAATAGTACTAAGCTGTTTCAAAGTTCCTCACATATTAAAGTAAATATAATAAAAAGAACTAAAAAAAACGCCGAGCTATGCAAGGTAGGTGAGTTCCAAATGTAAAAAAAGGTCTTTAGTTGTCTAAACTGGTCAATATCTCCTTGGACTTCTTCTTTCCTCCTACAAGCCGCCCCAAAGGTTGACTGTGGTGCCGAGCTTGTCACTCTTGCTACGAAATACCTCATAGCGAAAATCCATTCCTCAATTCTATGGTAATTGATACTGTAGCTTTGAATTGGCATATCGACGACCCAGGCACTTCGCCAGCTCATTTATCATTTCTTAAGCCATTCAAAGTCATTCCGCCCTCGTATCTTACTTAAATGGTATTGAAGCGCCGCAATCAACTCATCATAGTCGGGCGCTGCAAAAAAGTCCATTTCGATCCCCTTTTTGAACAAGTAGTGGATGGGGTCTTCCATGTTATATCGCTTCGGGTCTCTGTAAACTTTGTGCTTTATCTCATAAAGATATTTCTCGTCGTCCTCGTTCTCTCTCCATGCAAGTAAGCCACGGAGACTGTATAGCGTAAATGCTAAAGACTGGATGTCATCACGCCTTGTTGCAGGCTCGTACTTATGGGCATAGGTTGATATGTATGATGGCGTTCCATCATTCTCCTCGCTGCCATGTATATTTCGACTTATAGGTACACACGCGCCGAAATCAGCCAGATGAAGCGTATTACACTCCGCTTCACGGCCCATTAAGAGATTATGTGGCTTAATATCCATGTGAACATAGCCCCGTCTATGAACCCTTTTCAAAATGGTAAGGGCCTGGATGCCCAAGCGGAGGACGGTTCGTAAAGAAAAAGGGCCATAGCTTGTATAAAGACTATGCAAACTAGTCCCTAAAAGTTTCATGATGCAAAAACTATTCCCCCCTTCATTGAAGTAGTCATAGGCATGAATAATGCCAACATCATTGTGGTAATGGTTGAGAACTTTGTATTCTTTCATTAAATCCCGTTGACCTGGCTCTTTTTTAATTTCAACCTTTACAGCATAGCTTTTTCCTGTAGCCAGTTCAACGGCAGAGAAAACTTTGCCAAAACCACCACGGCCAATAACTCCAGTAATCTTGTATGTCTTTTGACAGATCAAGTCTCCCTAGAGCACCTTGTCAGCTCCTTTTACTTCTCGACAATATAAAACCTACTACTTGGGGCACTCTTGGTTGTGGAGCAATTTGTGGAGCAATTTGCGGAGCTTGTTGTCGCATGGTCACTACTCTACCTCTTGGTTGTGCCGCTACGACGGGCTTGTAACTTGTGCTAGGTGTAACATATGTAACATATTTGTCAATATTTGTATGTTCATGTCTTGTAGAGTGCCTAGGAGGCATATGTCTTCCGTATTCAGGCATGCTTTTTTCACTCCTGTTATTCTTTTTCTGTTGAGTTATAACGAACTTTAGAAAAGGCTTACAACCAGGGAAAAGGAAACCATGAGGGCTACTAAAATCCTAGTATTTATAATAGAGACATTATACTTTCTACACGCACATGTCTTCCAATAGTACTACCACCTACCTACCCAAGTGAGAAATCTAATGCTTTAAAGATGAAAAAAAAACCCTACTGGTCGATAGCTGTGCTCACCATCGACGTCGAATCGGCTAATCGTCACCAAAGGTGGTAAAAAAAGACAATGACCAATCGACAATGACGTTGTATTACAGGACCCCTTCATACAAGAATGATTACGCTTGGGTGCCTTATGTAGGTACTATTACCTATTGGCAAATAGGCCTTTTCGAATTTCCTTGTCACTATCTTCCACGTAAAAATAAATGAAAATAAAAATAACTAACAAAAAACGCCGCGCTATGCATAGGTTTTAGGTGCAAAAATTTTTTAGTCTTCTAGACTGGTCAAGATCTCCCTGAGTTGCTTATTGCCTTCTACAAGCTGCCTTATAAAGTTGATTGCGGCGCCGAGCTTGTCACTCTTGCTACGGCAGTCCCTCACCATGGGAATCCGTTCCTCGATGCCACTGTAGCCATCTTGGATCTGCAGTCGACGCCGCCTCTCACTGATAATGTGGTTTTCTCGTTTCTGCTCATCGGTCAGCGTCGAGCGCCGTATATTTTTTGATCGCTTCTGTGCTGTGTCTTGAGACTCGCTTTCGGACGCCCTATTGGCTGCCACACGCATTCTTTTTTTAGGAGGAACCGCATCCTCCTCCTCTTTCAAGTCCCCTCTTGTGCGCAATTGCGAAAGCACAGAAAGAGAATCGCTCTCGAGTTGCTGGAGCTCGGCCAAAGACTTGAAGGGAGCTTGCGCAGGGATGGGCATCGGGCGGGTTGAGCTGTCTGTAGGCGAGACCGGACGGGTCAGGGCTCCGTTAGACTGTAGACACTCCATGGCACGCAGATGCAAGGCTGTCATGTAGCCCACCGTGTCCTTCTCCGAATATGGCGTAAACTGCTGCGTAGCGAACTGCTCGTCCGTGCCGTACTCGATGGACTGGGCCATTTGGTGCCCATCAGAGCTGCCTGCTGGAGGACTCAGCATTGACGGCTGTGACATTTGCCTGTCTACACTGCCACGAGTTTTCGCCGTTGGTGTCAAAAAGGACGGATCGATGGATTCGTTTCCATCCATGGACGGAGATGGGTCTATTGGAGGAGATGGGCCTGTCGTGACATTGCTTCCGAGATCAAAGAAAGAGTAGCCTTCCATATATTGCAAGTCTCGCGACTCGTTTTTTCTCTCCTGTTGGGTTGCGTGGAGCAGCGATTTTCGCCTCTTGCTCCCCTCAAAGAGACTGCCGGCTATCTGCGCACCCCCCGGATGGCCAGGCATAGGCACAGAGCCGTTTCCATTGGCATTCTGGTCCATCCAGTTGTTTGTATGGACGCCGTTCCAGTGTGGTGGCATGTTCATGGCGTCTAGCATGTCAAAATGGGTAAAGAACGACGACACAGAATCCTGTTCTTCAGACGAGAGAAGGGTGTATCCGTCAGCAATCTGCATAGGCGAGCTTGGTCGAGGACTTTCGGCATTCTCTTAGTGTGCATTAGTAATGTGTCATGTGTGCAGACTTTGCAACACACCTAGAAGGTCTATGCTCTCCATGGCCTTCATCATGTCAAGTCACCTTGAGGGGCAGGATCAAAAAGGTATGAAGTCGAATATCGCAAAGCAAAAATGGTAAAAGTGATGTGCATTCTGGGGAGAGACAAAACAAAATGGACAGAAAAAAGTTTGTGGGGAAAAGAGATACATTTTCGGTACATGGAAATTCTGCCCAAAAAAGCCTGCGCATGCACTCAAAAGGTATTACATACCGTGGCATATGATCGTATTTATTGTCCCTGACTCCATGTTTGCCCAGGCATGTCAGCTGTTGCCTTTGCCCTTCCACGCCTCCGAAATCTCCTCGTTCTTTCATGAGCCCGGGTCATACATATTTCATCCTATTTAATGTCTACCGCATAAAAAGAATGTACATGCATACCTTTGTCAAGGGTCTCTCGCATCCCCATGTCTTGGGAGGCATGCATGGCTGGCATTCACATGTCAAGAATAATCCAGCAGAAGTTTGTGCAGCTCAAGTCTCGGTGAAACTCTTTGTCCGTGACTAATCTCTAGTATGGCGCTAACGTACTAGGTACCCTCCTATGTACCTATGCTGGACAGTTTGCGGGGTGATTTGATTATGCAAAAGCTTTCCAACTCTGGAGAGTTCTCCAGGCGTCCTTGTTCTTGGTAGCTGGTCTCGGGATTTCAACATTGAATATATGAGCAAAGGTCAACCTTTCACATAGCATCTACATAGAAAGCGAGAAAGCTGCATTGTAGTTCGACGGTCACGTGCAGGCTACTCGGGAGACTTCCGTGCTGACAAAGCCATTCACAAGCTAATTGGGCACCTGGCAAACCTCGCCGACTGGCTATTGATCTTGTTTTTGGATTTCGATTCCATGACACAAACCGAAGCGATGGACTCGCCGGGAGTGGCGACCGGGCAGAGCACAAAGAGGCAGCAACGTGCTGCTAGACTTCGTGCTGGAGGGGCTGATCGTCTAAACAAGATTATGAATCTTTCGGGCGGTGTTCCCAAAGGTAAATGAGGACGTTCCAGGTGGACCCTTGCTGATAGAAGAAGCGCCCGAGACCCCCAAGCACACAAAGGAACCTGAAGTGGACCCGAAAAGGGCTGTTGTAGAAGATGTCTCGGACCCAGAAGAGGTTGACATCTCGACGCATTTTCCAACACGAGAGACGGCGGCTCCCCAGCGGAGTCCCATGGTGCCTCCTGGGTTTGAAGGACCACTAGGGGAAGACCCCATGGCCGCGATGATGCAGCAGCTAATGGAAACAATGAGAGCTGGGCCTGGTTCGGATGGTCTTCCTGGCCTTAACAACGACATGATGTCTAGCCTTGGCGCCCTATCGGGGTTCCCAGGGATGCCCGGGATGTCAAATATGGCCATGCCACAAGCTCAGACGGCGCAAACTGCACCCGTAAAGCCAGCGCTTTCGGTAGAATACTGGCGTTTTGTTCACGGCGCCATGCCTCTTCTTCTTGGCCTCTACATTGTCCTTACCACGCCATTCACCGGAAAGAATGACCGGGATATCATCCGGGGCGATTTTGAAAACCTCCATTTCTTTTACATCTTTGCCTCCATGGAAGCTGTCCTCATTACAACACGGTACTATATGCGGGGCTTCTCTACCGTGACCTCCAAAGCCGGGGAGGGGATAGGGGGCATCCTTTTTGGCCTTCTTCCACCTGCCTTGCGCCAGGCCCTCGACGTTGGCACGCAATACTTGCAAATGCTCCAGGCCGTTCGAGCTGACTTGCTTTTATGTATATTTGTCTTGGGGGTTTCCACCTGGTGTAGATCATGGAATGAGAAAAAATAATGTTGTAATATAAGCACACCACGGTTATATGGCTGCAAGCAAGGCGTCCCCGAAATAACTCTCCCGTGGTCTAATAGATGACGGCATCGTAAGCTCCGTTGCTCAGCTAGTGCATATAGACGTGTATCACGTGCCAGGCACAGGCAGTCTTATTAATGATAGGCACTGCTATTGATTTCTCATCATCTCTTTGTCCAAATTTCAAATAAACAAGCATGGAAAAGGTCAAGGAAAAATTGCCTTCGTGGCAGAAAACAAAGTCAACCAGCAAGAAAGGCTTTGACAAAGTCTGGGGGTGGGCTGATAAGCTGGGGGCTCCCATAAATAGGCTGTCCAACCGAATTGGAAGTGAGGCATTTTGGCCCATGACGTTAGACAAGGAAAGTGATAAGGCAGCTCGTATTCTACGCTCTTTCTGTAAAGATGGATTCTATACCGATGAAAAGCCGGAAAAGACAGAATCAGATGAGCAAGGCCAAAAGACCGTAGAAGGCCGTCCCATTGGTAAGCAACGCGTATTGAAAAAGATCCCAAAGGAAGTCATCCAGCGTGCTGTTGGTCTGGCTATATTCACCACTATGCGTACCGGCCTCTGGGTGAGTGGTGCTGGCGGATCCGGCGTTCTCATAGCACGACAGGAGGATGGCACATGGTCGCCACCATCTGGAATTATGCTCCACACGGCCGGTCTTGGATTTCTTGTTGGTGTAGATATATATGACTGTGTATTGGTCATTAATAACCGCAAGGCCCTAGAGTCGTTTAAGAAGGTACGGGCCACTCTTGGCGGTGAAATCAGTGCGGTGGCCGGCCCTGTTGGTGTTGGTGGTGTTTTGGAAAATGATGGAAAATGGAAAGAACTCAACCGTCCCGTCTTTACGTATCTGAAATCTCGCGGCTTTTATGCAGGTGTTCAGGTGGATGGCACCATCATCATTGAAAGAAATGATGAGAATGCTCGGTTCTACAACGAGCCTGTTACTGCGTCCGATATTCTTTCCGGCAAGGTCAAGAGTCGACCTCCACAATTAAAAATGCTGATGGAAACAATCAAGGCAGCCGAGGGTCGTACAGATGTCGACTCGGAGTTGATGGAAGAATTAGAAGGACAGCCTGCACCGGGAGATCTCGATCTTGATGCACCTCACACGGCAGAGGAACATTCTCATGCATTATTTGGTGTGCCAGACCCCGAGGATCCTGACCCGTATGGTGTAATGGCCTTGGAGAGAGAAGGATATGGTATCCGTGATGCCGGCACGAAGTCGCGGGCATCTGTGGATTTTTTTGCCTTTAATCCAAGTCCGAGTAGCCCCGTTTACAGTGCGTTTCATCATCGCCGTGGCGTCAGTCTGAACAGTACGGTTACAACGGTAGCATTTGGGCACCCTGTGGATGCTACAACCCAGACAGACCCAGTCAGAATCCTTCCGGCTATTGAGTCATTACAAGCGGAAGAGAACGTATGGAACATAGAAGAGCCTGTATCAAGGCTATTGTCTTCCCATAAAAAGCCACTTCAAGACGATGGGTTCGAAGAAGTTGGCCTTGATGGGACTTATTCCAAAGATGCTTCCATAAAAGCACATGGAGCAAAAGGATCAGAATCAACTTCAACTTCATATCATTCTGGAGAGGATGAACCACATGAGAAGTCTATCAAGTAGGATGTATTGTAGACAATTATAGTAGTATGCCTTTCTGTACCTATGTATTCGGCATTACCGAGTACATACCCCCGGAGGGAGGCTTTTCCTTGGCGCCTCACCGGTTGAGCTGACAACGGTAGATTGATAATGATGCGCTACTGGGAGGCATTGTCTAGACCTCGTAACATTTCTATATTGTATATTTATCATTCTTGGTAGGGTCTTTGCTGGAGATTCTGAAGAGAGGTACTCATCATAGTGAAAAGACCATGGCTTGGACACCACCAGAAGCAAACCTCGTGGGCATATACACACTTCTTCTCGGTATAGTGAGTGTGTGTTATGCATTTTGTGAGCCCATTGGCGGAAAGAAAGCCGCCGTGGCTGAAAAGGCCTTCGTCAAAACCTAAAACAACAGATGAGAGGCTCTCCGCACCACATTCCTTTCTACACTTGTCTTTTTCCACGTTGCAGAGATCACCAACTTTTTTTGCAAATCAGGTTTTTTGGGGATGCAGTACATTGTGTGGTACGTCGGTTCAGGGTGAATCGGAATCGGTCCTTTTCCCCACAGTGTATAATGCGGGGCAGTCTGTGCGAGTTGTGCACTTCATCGCAGATGAGGGTATAAAAATATGTATGTAAAGGCCGAAAAAAAATACAAAAGCAACGGTTTTGATTTTTAAATTATAGAAAACTGTGTTTATTGCCGAGGAAGGCTAAATCCCTTCTCTGCATGTTTCCAACGGACAGGGCCACAGGGAAATGCCCTGACATCATCACTGTAGCTTGGCTGTTCCGTCAAAGATTGCTTTCCAAAGTTTGTGTTGCTCCGGTCCATTGGATGACGCTTGCAATGTCTTGTTTACGCAAGGTCAAATCACTGCAGTCACAACATCCTGTTGTAACACCATGCCAACCAGCCTCCCGTTTCTCGTTTTCTCAACCTGCTATGAATGGAGATGATGGGCTTCACAAGTCTACGCTACTATTCCTCAAACGGAAAAGAGTCTGCATGCTTCCTTTCCCCACACGTCTTCAACTTACGTCAGTTGACCACCGGCTAAATTGACGCTGTTTCTCTAGTCTATTTTTTCCATATAAAAGTTTCCAAAGCTGGTATGAATCGTGAGGTGAAATAAAAACAGTGCCACGTACAATGGTGCACTGGAACACAAAAATTCTACAGTGCAAGGAATCATACCTTTCCCACTGTTCTTCCTGGCTTTCCCTTGCCAAAGAAATAGAATCCCACTACGGTCGAAAGATGCTCGTCTCGGTATTTGCTGTTGGCGTAAAAACTTAAAAACGACCCATCCTTTTTTATTATTTTAGCCCCATCTCTCCACACATTGGCTTTCCTTTTTGTAGAATTTTCCATGACGATTGCCAGACGCGCCCTTCTTTTTCCATATAATATTTCTTTTTTTGAATGTTTCTCTAACTGTGTTTTGTATGTAAAAGCAGCGGGTACATAAAGCAGGCCTTTTCTTGATTTCACTCACCACTTTTAATATGTCTGAAAAGGAACATACACAGGCAGAAGCAACGTGAGTGATCTGGTTCCATGTGGAATCTACAACACTAACGCCCATAAAGAGTTGGGAACGAAAAGATCATCGTAGCACCAAAGGATGAATTCATCTCCGTGAACGCAGAGGCAGATAAAATCGTTGTAGACGCCAAGACAGCAAAGTACGAGAGCGACATCCGGAACCCCCTTGTTGGTCTATCTCGGCAACAACTGCTTGAAGATGTCACGCGTTTCCGTGAATCCAATGGTCTTCCCGTAGAAATTCAAACCTACTTGGAAAAGGGTGCCTTGGTAGCACAGGACCCCAACGGATTCCAAAGTCTCGACATACTTAGTGATGCCGACCGGAATGTACTTCAAGCAGAAACACTCCACCGCTGGAGACACCCATGGGCATTGTACTTTACAATTATTCTCAATTCTATTGCTGCTGCTATCCAAGGCTGGGACCAAACGGCCTCCAATGGTGCCAACCTTTCCTTCCCCGAGGCTCTTGGTATTCCCACTAGCTCTCCTGCTTGTGGACCTGACCCAAATGCCGGACTATGTGCGAAGAACAACTGGATCGTAGGCTTTGTTGTATCTATGCCCTATATCACAATCTGCTTGTTTGCTGGCTGGATCTCTGATCCTCTCAACAACTGGTTTGGCCGCCGTGGTACAATCTTTATTGGTGCCATATTCTCTCTGTTGGCCCCTTTCGGCATGGCGCTATCACAAACATGGGGACAGCTTACGGTTTGCCGTTTCTTGCTTGGTATTGGCATGGGCTTAAAAGAAGTCACGGTTCCAGTGTTTTCTGCTGAAAATGCCCCAACTAATATTCGTGGTGGCTTGGTCATGTCCTGGCAACTTTGGACGGCCTTTGGTATCTTCCTGGGGACAGCGGCTAACCTTGCTGTCGGCCGAGTTGGCGTGATTGGATGGCGTCTTCAATTCGGCTCTGCTTTTATTCCTGCTGTTCCTCTAGTTCTTGGCATTTTCTTCTGTCCAGAATCTCCTCGTTGGTACATTAAAAAGGGTCGCTTTTTTGATGCCTGGAAGTCTCTCTTGCGTCTTCGCAACACGCCCTTACAGGCAGGTCGTGATTTATACTACATTAATGCTCTCATAGAAGAGGAGAAGCGGATGATTACAGCTGCCGGATTGAACATTGATAGCGGCTTCTTTACGCGCTTCTTTGAGCTTTTCACCATTCCGCGTGTCCGCCGTGCTACCTGGGCCTCTGGAATTGTTATGGTTGCCCAACAAATGTGTGGCATTAATATCATTTCCTTCTACAGTAGCTCCATTTTTGAGCAAAGTGGTGTTTCAGCGTATACTGCTCTCTGGGCATCCTTTGGGTTTGGTCTCATCAACTTTATTTTCGCCTGGCCCGCTGTTTACACGATTGACACCTTTGGTCGTCGTGCATTGCTGCTTTTTACCTTCCCAAACATGTTCTGGTCCCTTTTGGTAGCCGGTCTTTGCTATTTGATTAGCAACCAAACGTCTCGAATTGCGGCTGTGGCGACATTTGTCTACATCTTCGCAGCCTTTTACTCTCCTGGTGAAGGTCCCGTTCCATTCATGTACTCTGCCGAAGTCTTCCCTCTCTCCCATCGTGAGGTCGGAATGTCATGGGCTGTTGCTACCAACAATTTCTGGGCGTCTATTCTTTCCGTGTCGCTTCCACGAATGCTAGTCGTAATGAAACCTGTTGGTGTCTTTTGCTTCTATGCAGGTCTCAATGTCGTGGCACTGATTATGATTTTTATCGCCCTTCCAGAAACGAAGCAAAAGTCTTTGGAAGAATTGGATGAAATTTTCTCCATCTCCAACCGTACGTATGCGAAGTATCAAGTGGGAACAGTTTTACCATGGTGGTTCCGGAGATATGTTCTTCGTAACACGACGGAGCCATGCCCAGAGCTGCGCTATAACGAGACATACCAAGCACGTCCAAGTATGAGCGCAGCATAAATGTTTCATAACCTTTTAATTTTTGATACCAAATGACAATCGATCATACGCTTTTTTGGAAAATTTTCCCAAGTATTATTTTACATAAAGATCAAATAAATGGCCAATTTATTTTTCTAATAAAAATCATTTGTGAAGGGAAAATTGGAATCTAAGTGGTCGCCAACGCAGCGTTGTTTGGATAAACGCTGACCTCATCAGACTCATTGATGTTGATATTACCAGTGGCAATAAATGCTGCCAGAGAGTCCTTGGTAGATATGTCTTTGGCAAAAATAACAACATCTACAAGCTCTCCAGGCTGGAATGGCTCTTTCTCTTTGGCAATAGGATAAGCAAAGACTTGGCCATGGGCATTGGACCCCTCAATGGGATTTTCTATCGTATTAAAATAGGAAAGTATAGAAAGAACGTACCATGAAGAGTTTTGGGGAAGCCATAGTGCTTCTCATCGGCTTCAATCATACCGAGGGCAGTAGAAATGGCAAAGATTAGGTCCGACTGATCGTAAACAGTGTGGCCATGGCCACTAGTGACATCGGGGATAGACTCTATATTATGAGTGACCATCTCAGGAGGTATAAATGAAATATACCAATATCAATTTTGCTCATGGTAGGCTTATGCATGGTTGGAAAACTTCGTCGTTTGATGACTATTTTTTGCTCGAGGGATGGATCAATTTATATAGACGATGAGGATTCTGTGGATGCGTTGTGAGTCAATGATGGCGTGGCGTTTAACAAGGACTATATCTCGAGTCTGAGATGTTGTTTCAACAAATCTGAAGTGGCCATGGATACTATCTAGCCGAGCACCTTCTGAGAAAAGGATTTTATTCTTGTAAAATAAAATAAAAATATAATTAAGCACTAATGGTTTTTTCCATGGAAAAAATAAACACAAAATGATGCCATACGTTGTTGGTTCACGACAGTTACGCAAAGCTAGCGCATTGGTCTTACCGGGGGGACTCAATACCTGTGAGTATCTTCATCATAATGTTACATGACACGCAATCGAAACTCGCTCAAGGTTCACCTGAAGAATGACAATGGAAGACTGCCAGCGTGGAAGACACTCGCTTTCCTGTCCTGGTATCACATGCCAGCAAGGCTGTGACGAAGACATTTGAGAAATAAGATTACTAATCAGACAGATGAGCATTGCAAAATTACATAATCGGGCGGTGTCTGAGATAACGATTTTGCCGATAATTTTTTGGCCCCACAGCACCTTTTCTTGGATTTTTTTTAAAATAATTGAATTCGGATTTACATTGACAGCAAAAGGTCGCCATGCCTCAGGTACGAGAGACTCATATCTGCCTGTGCTTCGGTCCTAATAATAGAACGAATATATTGAAAGACACATTAAACGATTCGGCCGTCGGTACGCTACTTTTCACGTCTTTGGTGGCTTTCTAACATATTTAGACTCGATCATGAGGAACGACTACGGAAAAGACAGGCCCGTGAGGGCCACAAGCATTCCAAGGATGCACAGAACTTGCGTGGTATCCGAGCTAAACGTGCACAGGAGGCTCGTCGCAAAGAAAAGATCCAGATGAAGAAGGCCATCAAGGCCCACGAAGAGCGCAATGTCAAGACAACAGAAGCTCCCAAGGACGACGGCGAAGCCCTCCCTGGCTACCTTTTGGATCGTGGGAATGAGCAAAATGCAAAGGCCCTCTCGACAGCCATTAAACAAAAGAGAAATGAAAAGGCAGCCCGTTTCTCGGTCCCACTGCCAAAGGTCCGTGGTATTGCCGAGGAGGAGATGTTCAGCGTGGTGAAGACAGGCAAAAAGACAAAGAAGAAGGCCTGGAAACGTGTCATTACCAAGGCTACCTTTGTCGGCCCAGACTTTACACGTGCTCCTGTCAAGATGGAACGTTTCATCCGTCCCATGGCCCTTCGTCAGAAAAAGGCAAACGTTACCCATCCTGGCCTCAACGTCACTGTACTACTTCCTATCCTCAGCGTCAAGAAGAATCCACAAGACCCCATGTACACTCGTCTCGGTGTACTCACAAAGGGCACAATTATTGAAGTCGACGTCAGTGACCTTGGTATGACAACCACCAGCGGAAAAGTTGTCTGGGGTCGCTGGGCACAAATTACCAGTATGCTTTATACACAGTTTTATTTACGCATGCTAACAAACAGACAACCCGGAAAATGATGGATGCGTAAACAGCATTCTTCTTGTTTAATAATAGTTCACCATTGTTTTTACTATGTACACGGGGCAAAGTTCTTTGAATCTAGGCGTTCCGGATATAGTTTTATTTTATTAAAATTGGCTTAAATGAGTTAGGGTAAAAAATAATATCATTCTTGCATTATTACTAGTTCCAGCTCTTACAAATACTCATTGCTATCTCCATGGCAACTCTATGCCCATGATCATTCCTCTTTCCTCGCGAATTGTTTACTATGTTGATAAGCACTCTCTCCCTTTTATTCTCCTAGAATGCAACAATTTTCCCTCACCTCACGCAACCTATTAATGTCCCTTACATTTCGTCACCTATTTATCGCATCCTTCATTACCGCTTTCCTTGTTCCCAACCGGCTTTGGCAATCCCTCTTCCGCTTTTTTTCGGTAATTGGTTCAGCGCACAGAAAAGAAATGGAAGACGGCAAGCATGACTTAACTAACGTAGGAGCAACTCCCACCAAAGAAGAATCCCCAGAGGGCACAAACGAATCTGACAATGAAGCTATAGAGACCCCATCAGATTCAAAGAAGGGCTTGGTGGAACATGGTGCGGATGAGACCGAGTCACACCCCTTGGACACTCCTGAGAATGCTCCCCTAGCAAGTCCAATTAGTGAAAGCCTTTTATGTGATATAATCTACTTTCCGTTTTGGCTGATTCGGTATCCTATTTGCGGTATTCTGCGGGCTGTATCCTGGGTTATCCACACTGTGATGAATATCGAATGCTGTCTGATTCATTGCTTCCTTTGTAATAGATGCTGCTGTTGCTGTTGCTGTTGGTTTCTTCCCATGATACAGCCCATGATTACTTGGATCTGGTATTCCTGGGCTGATCTCGCTACTCTTGGATTCACCGCATCTCTTGCGGGAATTGTAAGTTTTTCAATGGTAAATACATTTTTTTATTCTAACATTTGACCAAAAAAATAAAAACTAATAGCTGGACTAGCTGTACATCTCCAAGCCTCCCGCCGACCGATCCTTCGCCATCACCACTTTGAATAACGACGTTATTTACCCACAGTTTGCTTATCCCTTGCGTAAAGAAATTCTACCGGTATGGTTGGCCATTATATTAGGCCCTGTAGCACCAATCGTTTGTTTACTGTTGCTTCAAATCAAAGTCCGGTCTTTTTGGGACGCAAATAACGCAATCTTTGGGGCTCTTTATTCTCTGACAGGCTCTGTGATTTTCCAAGTTATTCTAAAGTGGCTGATTGGTGGACTGCGGCCTCATTTCCTTGATGTATGCAAGCCAGACATTTCACTAGCGACAAACTCTTCTCTTTATAACAATGCTGGCTTCAATGGCATCTACTATACACGCGAAATCTGTACTGGTGATCCAAAAGAGATCAATGACTCCTTAACAAGCTTTCCCTCTGGGCACACTACTGGTGCGTTTTCAGGGTTTGTATTCTTGAGCTTATACATGAATGGGAAGTTCAAAATCTTCTCTGATCGACAGCCACGGTTTTACAAGATGCTTCTATTTTACGCGCCTATTCTTCTATCTACACTGATTGGAGGAGCACTAACAATTGACGAGTATCACAATTGGTATGATATTGTAGCAGGAGCTATAATTGGAACCGTAATGGCAGTCTCGGCGTATAGAATGACGTATGCATCTATACTTGACTGGCGGTATAATCATATTCCACTAAATCGAGTCAACCATCTTGACTACGACGCTATAGATCATAGAGAGGTGAATACTACAAAGCCGGGGAAGACTCATCTAGACAATAGCCGATTGCCAAGTATTCTCTAGTACTTGGAAAAGAATAAATTTATCTAAATGTAGTCCTAAGTCTAATTCTGAGCTCGTGCGAAAACAATTGATTCATACACTTAAAAGTAAAGACCATCGCCCTCTAATGGGACTCAAAAGTTCTCTTAGTTCCTCTCTGCCTTTTCTTAGGTCCATTGGTACCTTCTGCGAAGCGTATTTTGGGTATATCCCTCGAAGAGGCCTTCAGCTTGCTCCCAGCACATGTTGTGCAGCTTCCAGTGAAAAATTTCTTGTAGTAGATATTATACTCCACTTCACTTAGAGTGTCTTTTAATTTATTGCACGATTTATGGTCGGCGCATCCACGACTATGTACAATTTCATAGGCCTCAATATGCGTGCAACCAGATCTTTCTACTGCATACTCCCTACACGTCATTTTAAGTTTAAAAGGCTTTTGTGTTATGGATGAATTGCACTAGGCTTATATATACCACTTTTATAGAAAAAGAAAAGAATGGCAACATGCATTTGGATACCAATGAATACGATCGCAAAAGACGGACAGCACGACGAATCATTCGTGATATGTAGTAGTGTTTTATAGAATGTATTACTTCTATTACTAACTGGGGACCTGGCATAAGAATTTTTGATATGTCCTATTTACTTTCTTGTCATTAAAGTTTTTTTATTGGATAATAGAGGCCCGTATTATTATACCATCCTACGGAAGATCATTCAGGCACACTTGCATACCAATTCATTGGCTCAGAGGGCTATGGCGAAGAATTTTACATTGAGACTCAGTATAATGTGTGAGGTCTGCATAACTGTTGCACAAATCGGAATAGGAAAGGATGGTATCCAATGACGTATGCTTTGCTCTCCACACCACTGTCCCATCAACAGCGTGCTCGTTTCTTTCCATTGGATGTTTTTTTGTGTTTAGTTTTCCGTTTTTTTTTTGTTTATTAACTTGTTAGTTGGATAGAATAAGGGGATGGATGTGAATGCAGACTTGGAGGTGCTTCACGAGGCCCTTTCTTTTGGACGTCGTGAGGATGAGGGTCTTTTGGCGTACGCAGAAAGGGCCCGCGCGCTCTCTGCGAAGTGCATTGGCCAAGAAGATGCTCTTTTGCTGCTTCGCAATAGTATGTACGAGCGGTTCTCACGAACAGAGGCGGATGCAATAGCTAAAATGGGCGTGTCCTGTCGGCTACTGGCCCTCAGTCTTGCGACAGCTGACAATGAGCTTGAGCGAGAATGTAGGGTACAAGACATTTGCCAGGCTATCAATGCCGTGGCCAAGGACTTGTACATTGAGCCCCTAAAAAATGCATCAGTTCAAGAAGGTTCCGATGAGACTGTCGAAATGGATATGATGAATTTTATGGGTTTGCCAAGCCAAACTGGGAGGTGTCTAGCTAAAAAGAGGCGTTTATGTAACAGCTATCCCAAAAAATGCATTGGCTGAGGACTCTTTTTTTTACAAAAAAAAGGCAGAGACAAGGAGAAATACAATGCTCTTTATCCACATGAAGGCAGACAGCTCGCAAATCCCTTTTGCGATGTGCATTTTTTATTTTATTTTATCATCATCATTTTGAGTGTTCCCTCTGTATTCTATTTTATTAGAGCGTATAGTTTCTCATAGGACAGAATGGATTATTCCGAAGAAAAATCTCTTCCCGTACCGAGTCTACCCCCACGTCCTCGCACAACGAGTCCACAAAGATCGCAAAAGTCACGGCTTCGCAACGCGTGGGATGAGACCATTTTCTTTGCTGGCGGACTGCTCTCGAAGCCCTTCTCTGAAAATGACGACTATGCCATTCTTTTGCACAGTGGGAGTCTCATCATGTTCCAAGGCGCTAGTACGAGCGTAGCCTTGACGCTTTTTGCCAAAGACGCTGTCCCTCCCGAGCGAACCATTTGGCTGCAACGTCGTGGCTTCACGGGCGACACTGGCCTTGCTATCAAGACATTTCTTGGTGCTGGTAGCTGGGTGGATGTGACGCCTTTGCAAAAGACCAATGAGCTTCCAGAGGAGCGAACGTATCGACGCGACATGGACCGCATCAAGACGGAGAAAAAGGCGAGACAGACAATAGTCGTTCGTCTTCCTCAGAAGGTGAGCGATGGGTACTATCGGCTTGTTGTGTACAAGGGAAAATCAGCGCTCTGTGGGAGCTCGGTGTTTCGGCTAGCGAGCACATCAAGGGATGCAAGTATTCTCCGAGGTGCGAGCCTCTTGACGCTGCCCCTAGAAGCTGGCATTATGGTGGCATCTACAGTGGGCCAGGGGTATATGCGGGCGGCGCCCATGGTGGCGGGCATAACAGGGACCGTGGGCAAGTACCGGACGAAGGCGAAGCCGTTAACATGGGCACTTGGTAAGACGATGGCCTCAGACCAGGCCAAGCCAGATGATGGGCGTTTCAAAGCGCGATTACAAAAGGATGGAACATTGTTGGGCACAACGCGACTGCAAAATGGCGTTTACTATGGATGGATATTGATGGACGTGTGGATGCCATGTTTGTTGGAAGTAACACTATCACCAGAGATTACAGTCGCGCCCGTACGGAAGCTACAAGTACATTTGATTGGGGGCGATATAGTGGAGGGAAATGTAGAGGTTGTCATGAGGGGACAGTTAGAGGAGACGACGTTGGACGAGGCGACACTGGCGCATTATACCATGGCGGCGATGGAGAATATGGGGGAAGCACCCACGGTAGAAAAGGCACCAGAAAAGGGCTGGCTAGCGTCTCTAAGGGAGCGTGTTGAGCACGAAGCCAACCGGTTTCCTTACCATGTAGTGGGGGTGCGACAGGGACGTGGGGATGATGATAATGGAAGGGGTGGCTATTGGAAGGAGTATGATGTATAGATTTATGTACCATGGCCACTCATTTGCTGCGAAGGTAGTCAAAAGAGATGTCACCCAAACAAGGTTAGCGTATGGACGAAGAACCTCGGCTGTTACGTGAATCCGCTACACCGAATACGTCCGAGTCTAAGCTCGGATCCGTTATATAAGCTCATTGTACGACATGGTGTATCTCGGGTCACAGCTTATATAGGGAGATCACAAGCCAGGCTAAAAAGAACAGTCATCACAATGAAGCATTTGCCCGATACCCCTCGGCTCTTATTGTCGCCAATGAAAGACAAAGAACGTATAAAAAACGAATGCATGGCCGTTATAACGTCTCCTCTTTTTTTCTCTCCTACTTTTCTAGCTTCCACCATTATTCTCTTCTTCACCACTTGAAATACTAAAAAAATGACAAAAGAAAAGAAATCAACCACAGCCGCCATTAATTTAATAGGTATATTTTACTGGAAAAAAGGACCATGGAGAAAAAAAAACTGACCTTTACAGCTGGTGGTGGTGCTGGTATGATGGAGGCCTTGGCCTGCCATCCTCTGGACACCATCAAAGTTCGGATGCAGCTCAGCCGCCGTGGCCGCGATAAACCACGGCGTGGTTTCATCAAAACAGGCTCCGAAATTATACGTAAAGAAACGCCCCTAGCTCTCTACAAGGGCCTGGGGGCCGTCTTGACTGGAATTGTGCCGAAAATGGCCATCCGGTTTTCCAGCTTTGAATGGTACAAGCAACTCCTAGGTCAATCCCCTGGCCACGACATTGGGGGCCGCCGTATCTTTGTTGCCGGACTCGCAGCTGGCGTGACGGAGGCCGTAGCTGTCGTGACGCCAATGGAAGTCATCAAGATTCGCCTGCAAGCACAGCACCACTCCATGGCAGACCCACTCGATGTACCAAAGTATCGCAATGCAGCGCATGCACTGTATACGGTGGTGCGCGAGGAGGGCGCTGGGGCGCTGTACCGAGGTGTAGCGCTGACGGCGCTGCGACAAGGCAGTAACCAAGCTGTAAATTTCACAGCGTACAGTTACTTCAAGGATAAGCTGCGCACGTGGCAGCCGCAGCTTGATGCTAGTGCCCCCTTGCCGGGGTACCAGACGACACTGATTGGGCTTGTTTCGGGCGCCATGGGCCCGCTGAGCAATGCGCCCATCGACACCATCAAAACACGTCTGCAGCGCACACCGGCCGAGCCGGGCGTCTCGGCGTGGCAGCGCATCGTGACAATTGCACGTGACATGTTTAAGCAGGAAGGCTTCCATGCCTTTTACAAGGGCATAACGCCGCGGATCATGCGCGTGGCGCCCGGTCAGGCGGTGACGTTTACCGTGTATGAATTTTTAAAGAACAAGCTGGAAACAAGCGGGCCGTTATCAGCATCCATGGAGTTTGAGGAGTAAAGTCATGTAAATAATGTAATGGCTGAATACAAAACAAGTAAATTCTTTCAGGAGAAGAGGGGAAAAGAATAAAAGATGGATGTTGCTACCGCCGAATGTTTCGGGCTGTACGGGTGAGGAGCTCTGGTTTGGGCTTGACGACGGGCTTAGTCTTTTCCATGGTCGAGGCGTCTAGCAAGTCTGCCGGCTCGTCAATTTCAATGGTCTTGGCCAGGGTGATTTGGCCTTGTGTCTTGGCAAATGCACATACACTAGTCTTGTGCATGGGATACAGAAACCGTTGCTTGAGTGGCAATGCGCTCTTGTTTGGATGCGTAAAGGCAAACACCGTCGTTTCGCCGTCTGAAAAGAAGCTGAACCGAGGCTCGTCCTTGGCCAGGGCCTCCACCCAGTCCTCCAGCGTGCCCTCCTTTTGCGTCTGCAAGACAAACTGCTCCGTATCCCAGTCTGCCCGTAAAATCATGTACCCCTTTTTCCCCGAAAACGCCAGAATGGCGTCCTTGGCCTCATCGGAGAGGTTGACGTCCTTGGACTTCATCACGGCCGTCGGCGCCGAGCTCCGCGACTGCTCAATGGCCTTGTCCAGCTCCTTACGCGCCCGTTCCTCCTCGGTCAAGGGCGCATCGGCATCGTTATGCTCTGCCAAACGACGGAGATCGCGTCCACTAAGCTCGCTAATGTCCGTGGCATGCACCATCCTATCTGGTTGAATGGCCAGGTTCAACTGCTGCTGCGTGGCCGCATACACCGTCTTCTGGAAGATGGACGCCTTGTTGGGCGTAAAGAGAACAAAGAGAATGCCTTCGCGGACCTTGATCACCACAAAAGCAGACTGAGTGTCCCTCAAACACGGTACCAGCAGCTCGTCGGCAAGCTCATACGCATCCCCCTGGCCGCGGAGCGTCTCTGTTACGACGAGTTTCTCATTTTGCACCTCCATCAGCAGCCCAAACTGGCCATTGTCCTCCTTGAACCTTTGGATGGCCCTCTTTATATCATCGTTGGCTTCACAAAGTCAGCACATATCCACCTCCTCCCAAACAACTCACCTTCAATACCAGACCTCATCTTTCCCCTCTGTTGACACCTATCCCAACCCCCATCGTCGATCAGTCGCCTCACGACGACATCACGTGACGCTTTTTTTGGACCCGAAGCCTCCCAGACTCTTGGCAGTGAACACCCCCTGTGAGCCTGGTCCATTATAATACTGTAATAATGCATAAAATTCATGAATACTAAGAAATACTACTCCTTTTGCAAGAGCTCCAGGAGAGACGCCTTCTCGCCTGCCTCCATTCCAAAAAAGGCAGCCTTGAAGGCTTCCAGTCCCTCAGACACCCCCATCATCTTCTTGAACTGAAGCGCCATGGCCTCGCCCTTAAGCTTGCCAATGTTCACCTCAATCTCTGCCTTGTGGCTCTCATACCACACAGACACCTCCCGGTCATTTGCAAAGTCACCACCCATCCACTCGCCTAAAATGGCCAGACGCTCCTCGCGACTACCCTCATGCACGGCTGCAATGTCCTTCAGAATAGCCTCCTCCGTCAAACGGCGCCGCACACGCCAGTAAAAGTGACGTCGTGATTCCTTCCATGCCACAATGCCACTCACAACGCCCTTGGCCTTCATCCGGCCTGCCCGGTCATGCAAATCAGCAAACTGAATCGCCATCTGCTGGTAGATTGGCAACAGCTTCTTTTCGCGGTCATTCATCTTGCGTCGGATGGCATCAGTACGGCCCACGTCCTTGGTCGCCTCAGCCACCTTCATCTCTGCCACCAGACCCTTGTACTCTTCATCTAGGCGGCCCATAACATCAACCAGCTTCTCCTTGCGGAACTTGATGCCCACCATGCCCTCTGGCTCCAACACACCACCACGGGATTCCTCATCAGCATACATCTCCATGCACTCCGGGTTAATCGTTGGGTCCACCACAACCCAGCTGCCGCCACGAAGCTCGCCATGAGGCGGAATGTACACAAACACGGGCTGCTCGTAGCCTACAAGCGCATCCACGATAAAGCTACCGTACTTGAGAATCTCGTTGTACATGTCACGCTGACCACCCGAGAAACCACGCCAGTTGGCAAGAATCATAAGAGGAAGACGCTCACCAAAGTTAAAGTCATTGATGGCCTGTGCCGTCTTGAACGCAGAGTTGGGGTACCACACACCACCGGCCTCCGTTATCTGCTGCTCCGTCGAGTTCTCGTTGGCTGGGTCTGCTGGCGTGGTGTTGTCTACAGCTCGCGTTTCGACTGCAACAATACCGAACGGAATGCCACCAAGCCGAGCACGTCCCACCACGACCGTGCGCGCCCAGCCAGCCAGTGTCTCCACAAACGATCCCTTATCAAATAGGCCCGACTGGAAATCGCTCTCATCCGCACCAGACTTGCCGGCAATCATCCAGCGCACATCATAGGCGTCATCCTTGGTCGGGGCATACTCTACATCACGGTCCCAATCGTCACCTGTCAAGGCAACAGGCACGGGATTACCACGGCGATCTGGCACAAAAGACAGCCACTCCACAACCTTCGACACACCCTCCATGTCGTCTCGAGCCGTCAGATGTGACACACCGTTGCGGTACATGATCTGGGTGCCACCTAGCTGCAAGTTTGACGTATACACACCGCGACCAAGCAGTTTGTTCAGCGCAAGAGCACCCGTTAGAATAATGGGCTGGCCTTCTACTTGGATGGCTCGCTGGCCAAGACGCACAAGGTAAGCACCAATACCAACCGAACGACATGTCACAAGAGTCATTGTGAAAATGTCTTTGTACGCACGGCTCGTGCCACCTGCAATGAGACCAGAGCCCCGCAAACACTCAACACCAAGACCATCCTTGGCACCCACAACGGCATCAATACGATGGCGCTTCTCCTCGCCCTCTTCAACCTCTGTCGTTATGACCGTCTCACCAAAGTCTTCTCGCTTGTCATCAGAAATATACAGATACTTGAAGCCAAGCTCAGGACGGGTAGGATCATTCCACGCCATGCGTAGGTGGGGGATCAGCTCATCGGCAAGGCCAATGCGGGCTCCAGAGTTGGCTGCAAGGTATATGCGTGGGATGCCCATACTGCGCGCCAGCTCAGTACACTTCTCAAAGAACAAGTCTTCACGTGGGCCAAACGAACCAATTTGGTACGTAATGTCGTTGGCTACAAGAACAAACTGACGGCCCTTGGGATACTCTGGAGTATTCGCAGTCACAAGCCATCCGACCATTCCACATGCATTCGGGCCAGACGCATTCATACCAGGCTCACGCGCCACATTGGCCAGGTTGGCGCCATCAAGGACAAGCTCTGTCCAGGTCGTCGTAAACTTACCAGGACGTGCCGAGCGCTCCCAGTTCGTTTTGAATGCCTGGTGGAACAGGGCCGAGAAATCATAGACGTACTGCGTACCAAGGCGATGTGCCTCATAACGGCGAGGCTGCAGCCAGTTCTTGGTTGGATAGGGCGTCGACACAGGAAGCGTGTGAAGAGAACCAATAGACCCAATGGAGCCGGATGAATCGCTGCTGCTGGTCATGACCGATTCAAAGACCCAGCCCTTTTCAGTCTTCCGTTCAGCATACATCTCGACGTGAATAACGTAGCCAGACGTGTTTGTGATGATGACACGGTACGGCTGGGCATTTCCCTCATCATCGCTGCATACGATGCGGATCTCAACATGCGACACACGCAGTCTCCAGCCTCGTGGACCAAAGCGATCAAGGAAACCAGCCAGCGACTCCTGAACCTCATCAGGCCGCAGATTAAAGACGGGCACAAAGTTGAGGAACATATGATTCAAATCTGATGTCCGGTCATTTTTAGTGCCAACAATCTCGAGAGCATCAAAAATGTCAGTAACGACACGGTCTGCCTCGGAGCGCAAGTAGTCGGCCGTGGGAATGGCATCACGGAGACGGCTAGGTCGGATGACGGCTCGTGCAAAGAAACGTCGGTCATCCGAGTCAACACCCTTTCCAACAGCGTAGTATACGTATATGCTCTTGTTTTCCGTGAAAACAGGACGCACTACAAAGTTGGACAAGCGACTAAGTTCAAGCTGGAAAGCCAAAGCAGGTTCGCTATTCCGGATACTGTCATCCTCTGTAAAAGAGGGCCCTCTGAAAGTAAAGTATGCCGGGCCAATGCCATCAGGTCGACCGAAGCAGAAAGTAATGCGAGAGACATTGTGCTGCAGCAGATCGCTCATAAAGTACTGCAGAATGGGGGCCACTTGTTCAAGCGTAGCTTCATCACGGCCTTCACCCTCGCAGACGGCAACATTGATAACATTCTCCTGGTCTGGTCTCAACTGCGACAATGCGCCATGCAACAGACCCTCAACCTCATCAACATACTTGCACGAGACAATGACACCTCGTTTTCTGGTATCAGACTCAACACCACCCTCAAACTGCCATGTAAGGTACTCGGACGCGTCGCCGCTGTACTCAATTGAGTTCAGCTTATAAGCGCGGTATGACCGACGAACGTAGACCTCACAAGCAGCAGCAGCAACCCATGGATCAGAGTGGCCGAAAAATAGCGGAAGCACATCAAAGACTGCATACTCTGACTCAACAAGGTCCTTGAGCATCTCATAACGTGGGTGCAGAGCACTGGCCTCGCCATAAGCATTGTCAGTGACAGACGAGCGCAAAATGGACTCCATCTGAGACCGACGCTCTGCAAGCGATGGCTGAGCACACTGGATAAGAATTTCACGGGCTTTGACGGCGACCTTGACGGTAGCACGGGACTCAAGCTCCGCAAGGCGACGAAGAGCCGGACGAAGATATTTGTCCACACCAGACTTGTCAAGATGAGCCTTATTGGGACGGTAGGAATCGAGCAAAGCAATTACAAGCGCGTTCTTGGAGCCAACGCGGCCATGTGAAAGTGCAATGCGTATAACCTTGTTGAGATCATCCTTGTGGGCCTCCCGCAATTCAAGAATGGCATTCTCGTCCTGACGACCACAGAATATGCTCTCAATATCGGCATAGTGCTCAAGAAGACTGCCAATGACACGCAGTTCACGAGACTTGCTGCCGTCCGAGTAGTGGTCAACAAGTGTCATCAATGGCTGGAGCGTAGCCTCGAGAATGGAAGTGTCCTCGCTCATGCTGTTAAGGAACTTCTCATACGTACGGCGAATGTTGGCAGCTGGGAAGTCGGCCTTACGGGAATGCGCACGCTCTACAATTTGCGTGAATTGGTCGTCTAGCCGGTTGGGAATACGGCCGTGCAGGGCGGAGAATTGAGCATTCCACTCACTGTAGGACAGCTCAGGATCACGCAAGATGTTGACAAGCTCATGCATAGTCTGATCCAAGACAGCTTGGTTATCGTAGCCGTCAAGGATACTAAGGAGGGTGCCATAAGCCTCCGAAAAACGCTGCGCAGGCTTGCTGCCGACAACAACAGGAGCGCCGAGCTGTGGCAGCTTCTCAACGAAGGGCTGAGCCTGTTTGACGCAGGTAGGATCATCAAGAGCCAAAATACCGACAATGTCACCAGCCTCCAGAGTAGTTCCGGCCTGCTTGAGAAGCTGGACGATGCCATCCTCGGCAGCTACAAGAGGCATGTACATCTTCATGACTTCCACCTCAGCGTATGTCTGGCCGGCACGAACATGGGCACCACTTTCGACAGTGTAGCGCACAAGCTTACCAGGGCTGGGAGATCGCAGCTGTGTTGGGTCGTTTTCGATCTCGAGGATGCATGTTTTTCCATCGACAGAAAGCCGTGTTCCGGAAACCTCATCCTTCCAGTAGACATTGTGGCTGCCGCCACTGACGAGAACAAGAAGGCCGCCGTCACTGAGGGTACGAACACCGACTAGCACACGCGATCCGTTGATAAAGAGAGTGTAGCGGTCAGGGCTGGATCGCGTGGCTGTAAACTTGTAGCGGAAGCCTTCATAGATGAAGTCAATGGCAAAGACAGTTCTCAGCGTGTCGTGAGAAGGCACTTGGCCCTTTTCGAGACTGGCGTAGTACGCTGACACACACGCCTCGCTAGCAATGTGAGCCTTCGTGGCAGCACCACAGATGACGGCAAGCGTTGGGTCAGGTCGCTCAGCCGTCAGTTTTTTAGAGATGAGCTCGTCAAGCCAACCCGTGGAGATAGTATTGGATTCGAATGCCTCTGTTTCGAGCAGCTTGATCAAGTACTCAACCGTAGTTCTAAAGTCACCACGAATGCTGAGCTCCTTGAGGGCCACCACCATGTGCTTTCGCGATGCCGCACGGTTTTCACCATAGGCAAAGATGTGACCGAATTGACTGTCTGAAAAGCTGTGGATACCACCAGCCGTTCCTACGGAAAAGTAGCCCCAGACGTCAGAGCTACTGCGGAAGTTGAGGTCATGCAAAACACCATTTGATGGCTTGAAGCCTTCGCCAGGGTCTTCTGATGTGATACGGCAAGCAGTAGTGTGGCCCTTGGGCGTTGGACGACGCTGAACGGTTCCACTATTGGCGTTCTTAAACTCAAAGTCAATGGCCGTATCGGTGCGGGGGTCAACGCCGTAAAGCATGCGGATATCCCGGATGCGGTGCAGGGGAAGACCCATGGCGATCTGAAGCTGTGCAGCTGGCAAATTGACGCCACTGACCATTTCTGTCGTTGGATGCTCGACTTGCAGACGTGGATTCAACTCGAGGAAGTAGAACTTGTCGTCGGCGTGGGAATAGAGGTATTCTACTGTGCCAGCAGACACGTAGCCAACAAGTTTTCCGAGCCGCACGGCAGCTTCCTCCATCTGGCGGAAGGTTTCAGGCCGTGCAATTGTTACCGGCGCTTCTTCAATGATCTTTTGATGGCGTCGCTGCACGGAACAATCACGGCCAAACAGAGAGATATTGTTGCCATACTGATCAGCCAGCAGCTGTACCTCGAGATGGCGAGCGTTTCCGGCCATTTGCATGATAAAGATGGGCGATCCTGGAATTTCCGAGGCAGCAGCCTTGTAGAGCTCTTCAAAGCCATCCTCGCCATCAGCTTTCCGGATACCCTTGCCACCACCGCCCTCTGACGCCTTGATCATCACAGGGAAGCCAATCTCCCGTGCACGTTCGAGGCCTTCCTGCCACGATTGCACACATCCTCGCATGTACACATCGTCGTCGACTGTTACAATGCCACTGTCGTCTTTTCTAACGGTGTCGACACCCGTGCCGGACCAGGGAATACAGGGCACCTGTGCATGCTGGGCGACAATGGTCGACGAGATCTTGTCACCGAGGGACCGCATGGCCGAGCCAGGAGGGCCAATAAAGACAATCTTTTTGGGAGATGCTGCCAACGACTCTGGCAGCTTGGGGTTCTCAGAGGCATGTCCCCTAATATTAGCAGCGTTCCTGGGAGCAGGATCCCGAATCGAACTCACCATCCAGCCCACACGGCATGCACATTCATTCGTTCTGCTACGTCCACAATCAGCTCCACATTGGCGTAGTTGTGGTTGTTGGTGCCGCCAGGCACTTCCACGTAGTGGTCTGCCATGCGGATGTAGTCGGCGTTCGCCTGGAGATCCTCCGGCGTCGCCATCACCGTGAATTGAATCGCCCGCTCATCCTGGAACTGTTCGTACGCCCATTTGCGGACAGACCGGATTTCCTTTACTGCGGCAATTCCGTTGTTGGCAATGAGGACCTGCTGTTAGCTCCCTTCTCTGGCTCCATCGACTGCATTTACATTCGTGATCACCGTGTGACCTCGGTTCTTCACAACAAAGTCCTTCACCTTGGACTCTGGGGCATTGGCAACCGAGTTCCCGCCGATAAAGTGGTCTGCCACCCCAAGGTCGTTCTGTCTTGACACAGCTTCTGGCATCTTTGGTATAGGTGATGTAGGTTAAGGAATAAAATGAAAGATGCCAGATGCCCTCAGTCCGTGATGTCGTGACGGCTCTGTGTAAAACTCGGGTCCTGCAGCAGGCGTCGATCGCCAAAAGAAGCCGCTAAGGATGGCCTCTACCTTGCTGGTACCTCGATTTTGCAGAGCTCTTGGGCTAGCCCGGAGTATACGCTATGTACCACTCACTACTTGCCCAACGAAGCAGGAACAAATTGGGCTGTTGGGGAAGCTGCTAGGCCCACATTTTTTCCCTGTGTAAACGTCGAGCCACACCGTCGTCCAAAAAGCAGGTTTCTTTTTGCAGAAAGCATGTTCTCTTGCCATAATTTTTTATATCATATCACAACTCACAAATTTTTGCATCCATCAATCCATCTGGCATGAATTGCTGCCAGTTATTTGGGTTTCTTTGATGCCAACTTTTTATTTTATTTTTTTAAAGTGGGGACAGTGAGGTGGGGTTCCGAATGTTGCCATGCCTGTTTGTTTTTGTTGATGCGATTTTGTGACTTTCTGATCTTTTCAACATGGGAAAGTGAGGTACCCAGCCAGATTCCCATGTTGAGAACCAAGCCCAACGGTTACCCTTTTGTGACTTTTTCTTATATCGGTTACAAGAATAACAACTCATTTATGCGGTCACACAACAGTGAGGCATTGTTGGGGATTACATTTTTACAAAATTTCAATTTTCGAAGAACACGATCATCTTGCTTTTAGCATCGATGAGTATCTAGGGAAACGGGAATGTCGAATATAACTTTCAAAAAATTCCCCCCAAAGAGTAGCGATCATTCATTTCATCAACACCCTGTATCTAAAGGGAAATGGGAGAGGAGCATACCCCAAATATGTTCCGGACCCTGCTAAACTAACCGCGCCCTTGCCCAGAGCCTGTGTCATTTCCTGCAGCGCCATCCGGAGACACGGCTTTGCAGGATGTATGCCTTGTCACGTGACACCAACACAGCGTAACTTGTAGGGACAATGAATGGAGGCCATTTAATATGTATGAGTGTTAAAACAATCGATGAATACTGCCGAAGCTACATAAAAAAACACTAGCACATACATCCATATTCTTGTCCTATGATCTGCTTCGCTGATGATAGTTGCTTGTCTCTTTTCATATGTACATCTAAAAGGCATATAAAACGAATAAAAGCTTCGCTTTGTCATTATCCGGAAATCTGCCGTCGCTCACCGCCTGACCCCACAGAACTAACAGTGACGCTTTGGATCGCTTCCCGCATCAAAAGAAAGTCAAGAGGTTGTATTGAAACGAAGATGGTCCTCCAAGATCTTGGCCAGCGCATCAACACTGCGCTAAACGACTTTACAAGAGGACCAAATGCAGACGAAAAAGCCTTGGATGGCATGCTGAAAGAGATTGGCAATGCCCTTATCGAGGCAGACGTCAATATCAAGCTGGTGATGAGCCTGCGCAAGGCTGTCAAGTCCGCAGTAGATTTTAGCAACGTGACGACCGCCACCAACCGAAAGTCCCTGGTGCAAAAGACAGTGGTGGACGAGCTGGTGCACCTCATGGACCCGGAAGTGACGCCGTTCCAACCAAAAAAAGGCCGAAGCAATGTCATTATGTTTGTTGGCCTACAAGGCGCGGGAAAGACGACGACATGCACCAAGCTGGCACGTCACTATAATAGCCGTGGATTTAAATCTTGTCTCGTTTGTGCGGACACATTCCGTGCCGGTGCCTTTGACCAATTGCGACAGAATGCAACCAAAGCCAAGATTCCGTACTATGGCTCATTAACAGAGACGGATCCAGCAGTAGTGGCGCGAGATGGGGTCGAAAAGTTCCGAAAGGAGAGATTTGATGTCATTATTGTCGATACATCAGGCCGTCACCGACAAGAAGCATCGCTATTCAAGGAAATGACGGATATCCAAAATGCTGTCAAGCCAGATGAGACCATCATGGTACTGGACGCCACGATTGGCCAGCAGGCAGAGTCACAAGCAAAGGCCTTCAAAGACGCTGCTGACTTTGGGTCCATCATCATTACCAAGACAGATGGCCATGCACGTGGCGGTGGTGCCATTTCCGCTGTGGCAGCGACCAAAACGCCGATTGTATTCCTGGGAACGGGTGAGCACAGTTTAGACCTGGAAAAGTTTGCGCCTCGGCAGTTTGTTGGGAGACTTCTGGGCATGGGCGATATTGCTGGCTTATTGGAGCATGTGCAGTCTTTGCAGCTCGACCAAAAGGACACAATGAAGCACATTGTAGAGGGTGTGTTTTCGGTGCGGGATATGCGGGACCAGCTACAAAACATAATCAAGATGGGGCCATTGTCGAAAATGGCTGGGATGATTCCTGGGATGAGTCAAATGATGCAAGGCATGGACGACGAGGAGGGCTCACAAAAGCTAAATCGGATGATTTGCATTTTTGATTCTATGACAAATCGGGAGCTGGACTCGGACGGTCGCTTGTTTACAGATCAACCGACACGTCTGACAAGAGTGGCGCGGGGGTCAGGGACACATGTGCGCGAGGTGGAGGAGCTTTTGTCGCAACAGAGGATGATGGCAGGAATGGCAAAGCAGATGAGCGGAAATATGAAGAACATGCAAAAGGCGCAATCTGCAATGTCGGGGCCGAATAAGCAGCAGCAACTCGCAGCGATGCAGAAGCGGATGCAGAGCATGGGTGGACGAGGAATGCCAGACATGGCCAATTTGATGAAGATGTTTGGGGAACAGCAGGCGCCCGGACGGCGAAAGTAATGCACGTAAACTGAAAGAAAAGAGTGACATATATTACCATGTAAAAAATAAAATCATGTGCTATGGAATGAATATAAACGCACCTCACCGTCTTCGCCACCACTCGCCATACACGAGTCGCTGAGCCCAACACACGTCACTGGCCCCCTATGGCCTGTCCACGTACGCTCGCATTTACCTGAACGCGGCTCCCATACTTTGACTGTTGCATCATGCGATCCCGAAACAACACGGAGGGTATCACCCACAAGACCCCAAACGCCCTCTAGATGCCCGAAAAAAGTCTTTATACATAGTCCTGTTGCCGTATCCCAGCACTTGATAGTGCTATCCAAAGCTGAGCTGAGCACATACCGAGGCGGCAGAGGCCGGCTCGGGTCTGCCACAAAGGAGGGGCCGTATGCACTTCGCAAGTCTACATCGAGACTGGCCACGTTCTCTTCTGGCATAAAGTCATGCGATAGCGGCAACACCTGTTGGACGTGTCCTACGTGGCCGTTGAATGTTCTGATAACATTCTTCCCATCAAGATCCCATAGCTTTAGTGTGCAGTCGTCGGATGCAGTGAAGAGCGTCCGTGAACGCGTGCCATCAATCCGCACATGGTTGACCCAATCGCTATGGCCATCCAGACGGAACGACTCCTTTGTCTTCAGGTTGAGCACCCTAACAGTGAGGTCTGCCGACGCCGATGCTAGCCATTCGCCGTCTAAATGTACACCAATAACACTACGGCTGTGGGACGCCAGCCGGTTCAGCAGCTTTCCTGTGCGCCAGTCCCACAGCCGCACCATACCGTCAAGTCCGCCACTGACAAGGATTTTGCTGTCAAAATAAATGGACCTCACGCCTTGGGTGGGATCTTCTAGCACACGTACTTGTTCTCCCGTTTCAAGGTCCCAGATACGGATGGTAGCGTCGTAAGAGCCCGTAATCATGATAGAGTCATCCATTTGTAGACATGTGATTCCATTTTCGTGTCCACGGAACACCTTGACTGCGCATTTTCCATTGCGCCAGTTATTTCCCACGCGATATCTGTCACGGTACAGCTGCTTCCATGCCCGTGGTCCAGCCTCTGGTGAAATCTCCAGGCACTTCCGCTTTGGTGTCGGCTCCACCGAAGACTCGCTAGCTGACCGCTTCAGTCGGGGCTCGTCGAGTTTAGCTCCCTGCGCCATCTTTGGAGCCCCGTTGCAGTGCGACTCGTGGATCTGTGTCTGTGCCAGGTGTCGCAGTCGCGACCAGTTTTCCAGCCGTTTTCTCTCCAGTAAAGGCAAGCCTATGCCACACTTTGTACACTTGCGGTCGATATGCTGTGCACACATGTGGTACCATACTTGGTCGTCGTCGGCCAGATAGTGCCACTGTCGGCTCACGGCCGCCGCTTTGCATAGCGACTGTGGATCCAAGCAGCACAGAATTTTGAGGGCGATTTCGTTGGGAAGGGCTGTCAGAAAGTCGATTTTGAGCTGCTCAGACACCTCGCGCGACACGCGCGACAGCTGTGGGAAGCAGCACTGTGCCATGATGCCGTCAAGCATCAAGTTGCGCTGCACTGACGGCGCCGCCGAGAAGAGCGACCACACGTGCGCTATGGCCTGCTGATCATCGGCTCGTAGCTCGTCGAGTGCGCTCTGCATGCGCACCATTTTGGCCTCGTCTGCCGCTCTTCGACACGGCACGTCCGGCCGGTGACGGTAGCAGTACTTAGTGTTGGGGTTCGAGTTCCGTGGGCCATTGTGCAGGTCCTTTACTGCGTTTCGGAGACCTTCTTTTGTTTCCTTCTCCTTTTCTTTCTCGTCCGTTCCTCCCTGCGAGGGCTGATCCTCAGATGTATTGGTCGGACCCGCAACGCCTGCAAATGGCAAGTAAAGGCCTGGTATGTGCTCCTTTAAAAATGGCGTCACAGTTTTCCCAACGAGTGTCGAAGACATTGAATTTCGGTGTGGCTCTTTTTCTTCCACTATTTCCTTCCTCCCCATGATATATTTATCAAGTTTGATCCTGCTAAATGAAACAAAGAAAAAAGGCTTTCAAAGCAATCTTCTCGAAAACCGATGGCGTGCGCTTGGGTGATTGGACTAGTCCCAGATTCTGAATGTCAACGTGACTGCCGATTATGCAAGGACCGTGATCGCAGAACAAAAAATATGGGGACTCGAGAGGAAAAAACGGCCTTTGCAATCAATTTGAAATCAAAACACAATGTTCTCGAGCTCTTTTACACATCGACTTTGCGCTTAAATTTATATCAAAATTCGATGATAATATTGTTTTGCGTGTTGAAATAACGCTGCACCTTCATGGCCATCAGATATCAGATCAACATGTCTCATCATGCAAGCGGGTGTCGGGCGTACTGAGCCGTCAGCAGCCGCCGTCCAATCACTGCGCTGTCTTTTTGTCAGCCACCTTTTGCGCAAATCGTCACTGCGATGATGGAATAATTGTGGGCTTATTTTGTTCCAATCAAAATCACGCAAATTGCTATTTCTTTGAAATGCGCAGCAACCTCGATAGGCTGACGTCACGAGGTCCCATCCTGTAGCCATTATATGTAAACGTCGTATTATTTGCTTCTTGTCCATCAATGTATCGTCATTCTATCTTCGTTTCTACTTCCACTCACGGTCAACATCTTCGTAATGCTCCAGAAAGCCCTGGAAAAACCGGACAGCCAGTCCTGGATCTAGCGAACCACAGGTTGCTCGGATGCTGTGCATGCTCAGCTGAGGAACACCTGCATCGGCACACTTTACCCCCATCGCTGCGCTGAGCATCGGCCCAATCGTCCCCCCACTGCGGGAGTCATTTCGGATCTGGAATCTCTGTAAAACCGACCCGGAAAGCTCTGCCACCCGGTCCATAATCGCAGCCGAAATGCTGTCCGTTGTCATATGTCCGTTCGAGTCAAAGGCCATCGCAATACCAACATTCAGCTTCGGCTTGTGGTCTGCCAAGTACTTTTCTTCGAAATTCGGGTTCACTGCATGTGATACATCCGATGACACCAGGAAGCTCTTTGCATACGTTTGACCCATTATACCTGGCCCATATGCCTGTCCTGCAATACCCTCTACAATTCGTTCAATCGTGGATGGCAAAAAGTTCCCGCGTGCACCTTGCCGAAGAAGACTTCCAATCTCTTCATCGTCAAAGACAGCCACAAGACGAATCATGCCAGATGTCTCATTGTTCCGCGCATTCAAAAGCGACTGCATCGCAGCCCATGAACATATCTTGTCGTCAATTCGACCAGCAGAAATCATGCTCCGGTCAATGCCAATCAACTGTGCTGGTTGTATATCAAACAGCTCAAGCTCCCACCCGTAAATAGCATCTTCATTGCCCCCAAGGCCCAACTCTTGTGCAATCGCCTTTACTAGCTTTGGCGGCTGCGAAGAGATAAAAGATCCTGCGGCTCCAATAGGCGCATCATCTTCGCTACTGAGTCCCATAATTGGCACCATCTGCGTCTCCCGGTTGCTCGATCCGGTCATGCCTACGCCAAAGTGAGGCGCCAACGTCGGTACTTTGGCAATCGGCCAGCCAAGCCGTACCAAACGTGTTTCTGTTTTTCCCGTCACCGGGTCCTGTACAACCACACGACCACCAATGCCGAGATCACGGTCCCACCACGTCTCATTCAATGATCCAGCATAAGGAGCTACGCCCAGCTGAAGGAACCCTGCCTTTGTTGGTTTCTTGCTGATTGGCTTTAGCTTTGCGCAAAGAGAATCAACGTGACCAGCCACCATGGCGACACCGTTTCCGGGAACATACTGCTCGCCAATGATAAAAGCCACCATGGCACTGCCGTTCCGGGTAACATAATATTTGCCGCCGGGACGGAGGTTGTCCCAGTTATCTCGTGATGAAAGGCGCACGTAGCCATCAGCCTCAAGTTTCTTTTGGAAAAAATCGACTGTGTGGAAAATTGTTGGGTTGTTGCTCGTAAACTCCATGTAGGGCTGGGTATACGAGGCTGGATCCGTAGACCTTTTTTTGGTGCAAATCGCACAGGCCGCCTGGTCTTCGACAACAATGTAATCCAGAACCTGGGGGTTTGCCGTAGAAAGCGCACAGGCATAGCAGATTTTCTTCGGTTCCTCCTTAGGGGCAGCCTCGTCTAAGTTCATAGCCTTGAAGCGTGTCGTCTCACGGCTTGTAGCATTTTTTTCCAACACAGAAAGCGTTGAGGGTTGGTGAGCTTGTGAATGGTAAAATCGCTCATTGAGCAAATCACGGTATGTCTTTTCACGAGCCATTATTTTCTACAGAGCTTGTTCTACTCGACAAAAAGAAGACTATGTATCTTGATCTTAAAAACAAAAGCAAAAGGGTTTGGACACATTTATATTTAAAACCGCTAGCCAAAGACTTTTTCTACCTCCTTTGTCTGCTATCGGCTCGTGAAGCCGTAAGGAGTATTGATAACCCGGGGCTTAGCGCAGGAACAGCTGGTAATGACATTAATTGTGTATCATGACGCATGCGATACGACGTTTTCTATTTTACAGAGGCTGGACCCAATCTTGGTGATGGCTCACCCTGAGGCTCATTTCAGTATGGGGCCTAAAAACAGCCAGAGACCTGGTTTATTAGTCATCATGCATGGACCAACCCCCGATTTTTAGTCTCTTTGAGTTTTGATACATACTTTTGAAGTTGGTGGTCATAGACTCCCCCTACAATTATATTTTGTTTTCTATTCAAAACTAAAGAAGCAAGGGCGGATGATTTTCTAATCGCTCATCGGTCTGGATATTCTGTCCTTTGGTTCTTGGCCCCAAGTTATGTCGTTCATGGTGGACCCACTCAGGTGTCCCGTTTCAGCCATTGAACTTCCCTTCTTGGAATGTGCATATAAGCAGAATGCATAATTTTAGATAAATGCATATAAATGCATGTAGCAAGATTTCTCTGGGCCAGTGCCAGGGGTATCAAGAGGTATTATTTACTCGACTTGGGCCCTTCATAAAACGACAACAACGTCTGCGCTACCACACATCATCAACGCTTGTTGTTTGCCAATACGACAAAGGCAAAATTGGGGGTCCTTGTTTCCATATATCGACTGCATTCTATAATTTAATAGAATAAGAAAAAGAACAAGACATTAGAGGCCATACTATTTAAAGAACGGACTGGAAGAAGATATAGGCAGCGATGGAACCGCCTTCATCGCCAACGAATGGGGAGGATGTTGGATCTCTCGCCTGGTACAAGGAGCAATATGAAATGCTTGAGGCCGAATTAAGTGACTTTCGTGCTTCAAGCGCGGAACTGGAGGCGGAACTCGAGAAGGAGCTGAATGCAGCCGATAAGCGAGAGCGGATATTGCAAGAAAAGGTCGAAAAAGCCGGCTACGAAGCTGAGGAATGGAAGGTATGTTTTTGGTTGTTTTTGTGATGTTTTCATGGGGCAAAGGTACATGAATACTTACAAAGTAGCGAAAAACGCGGGAGAGCAAAACGGAGGCGAGCTTGGCTCAGTCTCTTCTCGAAAAGGAAGTTACGGCGCTGCGCAATGTGAACCGGACGCTCCAGCTCCGTATCCGGGACACAGAAGTGGCCAGTGACGATTTTGAGCGACAAGCCAGAAATACAACGTCGTCTCTAGAAGACTTGGAGTCAAAGTACAATGTATCCATTGAAAGGGGGGTGCTGCTCGAGGAGGAGATTCAACGAGGCGAGCAAGAACGAGAAGCGCTCCGTGTGGAAGCCCAACGATTGCGTGAAGAGTTATCGGATTTACGCATTGAAGCCGATATTCTTCGCAAAAAGATCAGCGACCATGAGGCCCGACTCGAGACAGAGACCAATGCGTCGGTCATGTCAGGCGACGCATCCACTTTTTCTGTAATGTCGGGCTGCGAATCACCAACATTCGACCGTGCATATTCTCCGCATTCGTCTGCCAGTTCACCTGTGGTCACTACACCGCCTCTGTTGCGTGGGCGCTCAGGCACCCGCTCAGGGGCTGTTTCAGTGGCTTCAATGGCTTCAATGGCATCAGTGACCTCGGGTGCATCGGAAAGCGACATCGTGCTTACCTTGCGCAAAAAGCCACCCCACTTTTCGTATTCGACATCCACGCCCAAGTCGCGGCCATCGCGCCTTCCTTCCGCTGACTTCTCTACGCCACGTGCCAAGGTCTCAGCCGCACGGCGACCGGGCAATGCAAAAACGACGACGGCAACGGCAAAGGGGACACGGAGCAAGACCAGTCAGCCAAACTCGCTGGCGCACATCCGCACGCTGACGGCGCAAATGCAACAGCTAGAAGCACGTGTACAATCAGCGCGCTCAAAGCTGCCAGCGACGACCCCATCTAGGGACACGCCTTCCTCGTTGGGTATGAGCCCTATTCACGTTCCACCCTCCATCGCCGTTCGATCACGTAAGCGAACTGTTGGCGTGGCTGATGAGAATGCACTGCTGCGATCGCCACTCAACGGGATGCCGACAGGCCGAATGTCGGTTGGGATGGGCCGGCCGTCGGTTAGTGCGTCGTCGGAGCGCCCTTCATCACGGACAAGTATTCCGTACAGTCGTCCGGACTCTAGGGTAGGACGTAGCGAAACCAAAACGGAGCGTCTTGGGGGTCGTTCTGTAAGCCGTCTAGCACGCCCAGAGAGCCGGACAGCTCATGATTCTTATCGGGAGATGCCACCTCCCCGTCCTCTGTCAAGATCGGCGGTGCGGACACGGCCACGGGGCTCCGTGAGTGGCCATGGTCACATGACGAGCATTGGGAGCCGATCGGATGCGGCAGAGAATGAGGCGTATATTCCGGCGCAGAGATCGGTGAGCCGAAAAGTGACGGCGACGTACAAATTTGATGGGTCAGTATTGACCATACCACCTATTCCTGCAACGCCAAGTAGCATTCCGGCTTTGAACCGACGGCCGAGTACAGTGGCGCTGGTGGACCGTCGGAAAAACATAAATGATGGAAGGACATAACGTAGGTAGATAATGAGTATATGACTTGCATTCGAATATATGAATGTATACAATGAAAATATATTTAACGAGTATGTTTTGTATTCTCGAGGACATAGCGATAATGGGCTTTACCATTGTCCATGTCGATGACGGCCTGGTTGGCATCTTTCAAATCGCGAATCTGGACGCGGGGCTCAATCTTCTTGTCGACCGCTAACTTCAGCATCTCGACAATTTCTTCCCGAGATCCAATGAAGGAGCCGCCAACCTTTTTCTCACCAAAAATGAGGCCGAAAGCACTGACAGGTGGCAGCAGCCCACCATCTGGTGCACCTATTTGGATAAAGTTGCCGCCTCGGCGTAGGAGTGCAATATAATCGTTGATAGGCATGTCTGAGTTGTTGATAGTGCTGATAATAATATCGAGTGTACCAGAGTTTTTTTTTGCCCAGTCCTTGTCATCAGCCGTGGCAATATAGTCATCAGCGCCAAGGTCGAGCGAGTCTTGGCGTTTGCTTTCACGGCGAGAGATACCGACAACACGGTCAGCACCGAGAGCTTTGGCAAATAAAATGCCAAAATGGCCGACACCCCCCACGCCAACGATGCCAACGCTTTTCCCAGGGCCACAGCCATTTCTTTTGAGGGGCGAATAGACGGTGACGCCAGCACACATCATGGGCGATGCGTACTCGGACTTGAGGCCATCTGGAATTTTAATGACGTAGCCAGCATTGCAGCGGTTATAGTCAGCATAGCCACCGTAGGATTTACCTTCATCATTGGGATACAATCCATCATAGGTGTTGACAGCATCGGGGCAGTAATTGCCATTACCGCTCTTGCAGGCCTCACAGTCATCCTGTAAGCAAGATTTCGACTGGGCACCAACGCCGACACGGTCACCAAGCTTTAGATGCTTGACATTCTTGCCAACACGAACGACGGTGCCCACAATTTCATGGCCAACGCAGCAAGCTAAATTGCATGAGTATGGAAAGTGAAGATTGTGATGGTGACGTACGATAGTTAGTCGCACCCCAGCCAGAACGGAGGGTGTGTAGGTCAGAGCCACAGATGCTACAGTGGGTGATTTTGATGTCGACATCATCTTCTGTCCACTTTTTGGGTGTAAACTCTTTCCAGAACATTTTGCCCTTGATGGCGTCCGGAGACTCGCCAAGCCACCCTTCGAATTTATAGTCTGTCATTTTGTCTTTCCTTCTTTTAAAAAAGGCCCAGAATGAATACAGCTGTAGGGATAGGACATGATGACTCTTTATAAAGGGCAATAGGAGGATGATTAAGCTCGGAGCTATGTATAAGACAAGAGAGAAAAGGTCGCCGTCCATTGAAGATCCAAAAATTACATAAGGAGCCTGGACTCTTTTCAGCGTTCCATATCTTTCATTATTGTTTCTCTAATTATTAAGCTTTTCGTTGTCGCTTTCCTCCAGAAGCCTCATCAGCAGAGCGTTTTTTCTTTTCCGTGCTTGCTAATGCAATAGCTGCTTCCAATAATCTCTTTTCTCCTATCCGCACTCGTAGCGCATGAGCTCGGCGCCCCACACAACTTATCGACCCGTCCTTGTGGAGCGACGTTTTATACGCTCGTAGACGTGCCTGGAGTGCGGAAAGAATACCGGTCTGTACAATATCCTTTTCACTTTTCAAGGCTTTTCCGTACTTTGGCGGTTTTCGTACACTTACGGCTGCCTTAGCAAATTGGCGAGCTTGATGACGAAGAATATTTGGAAGCTCTGTCAAAACGGTTTCTGGCTGAACATCCTTTAATAGTCCCGTCTCTTCATCCTGATCGAACTCGCGATCTAGCATAATGACGTCTTCCCAATCATCATCAATGAGAGTTTTAGCAATCTGCTTTGCTTGTGCAGATGAAATCCCAGCAGCAGTAGAGAGCTTTTCCTGAATGAGGGACCATGGAATATCAACAGCATCGAAAAAGGCGTGTTTCTCCGTGGTATATCCGTATCGACGGAGAAGTTCTCCGTTGGATAAGGGGCCGTAGTAGTTTAGAATCTCGTCGCCAGCCTTGATGGGACGGACAGCTGTTGCTAATAGAGCGTCTGTCCCATGGTGAATGTGTGCATTGAATTCGGCATCAGCATTGAGAATGTCTGCCATGGGGACCATTCCCAAAGGCAATTGGTCATCCCGATCCACTACCCACTCTTGATTCGCCTCGTCATCATCCACCTCACCGCCCTCTTTTGCTTCGGCATCTTCTTTTTTGTCTTCACTCTCTTTTTCACCTTCGTCCTCCTCATCCTCCTCATCCTCCTCATTCTCCAAAGAAAATGAATATGCCATAATGGTGCTACCCATCCTATGCGCCAATTCCAAAAGCTCCTGGTTGTCTAGTACAGGGCTAGTGCCAAAAAAGACGGCAGAGTTTTCTTTAATGACAGGAATAACCTTGGTCATAATCATTTTATCTGCTTCTTTACGGCCAATTCTCTCAACGATAGGACTAGCCTGAAGCTCTGCTAGCTCATCGGATTCCCAAAACATAGGTGTTTCAAAGCTTGATGGAAGCATGGCAAAATAGGGCTTCCATGGCGAATTTGGCTGTAAAAACTCGTATATCATGATCAAAATCATCATTGTCCATGCATCCTTCTCCTCTTCATCTACCTCAATTCTTTTGGCAAGTTCAGATGTCGCTTCTCCCAAAATAGCAGATCGCGGAATGGTAAAGAGAGTGGTATCTGGAGCTATATCGGCTTTAGCAATGATGCCTCTACCAGCTCCTTTACTTCGAAAATCAACAATCTCAATGTCTGGATGGAACGTTGTTCCTGGCCATGCCTGAAACCATTCTAAAAACTTTCGAGCCGGCTCCAAATATGCCTCTGAGCCCATTCTAGCTATTCTTTTATGTTTTTTTTTGCTTCAATTTCGATACGAAAAAAAGTTTTTATTTCTTTCTACTGTACAAAAAATAGAAAAATCCCTCGATGCTCTACATGACCCACTCATTTCCCCCACTTTTCCATTTACAAGAATTTGGACAGAAAGACATCGTGATTTTGTTGAAGGTGAATTATAGTCGCCTGTAACTACATCTATACACCGTAAATTAATGTAAACTGCAAAGATGAAATACAAGAAGAAAAAAATAATGACGTCAAAAGCGACGCCACCCTCTAGCCACTTTTGCTACGTCAGACATGATAGATGATTGGGCTGCATAAACTTGCATCTGAACGATTCCTTAGCCTAGAACACAATAAAAAAACACATTGTATAGCAAGACATGGGAGCCGAGATGAATAGCCCGACGTTATCAGGTTCGCAGTCGCCAGTAGCATATAGATCATGACTGACTTTCCCACTAGGGCCAGAGGAAAAAAAGAAAAAAAGTCCCTTGGTTGGCAATCCAATGACGATTGCCACCGAGTCTTCGGCACCGGTGACGTCTGCCGTTCTGACATCCATGAGTGTCATGTCAGCACGATCCGCCATATCTGCATTCTCGGCAGGCTCAACCTCGTCCGACCACAAATTGGCCTCTCTCACAACAGAAACGCGGACGATTCGGGGCGACGGCCGACGCTCCGTGGAAAAAACCGAAGACTTCCAAATGACAGAAATCCCTGCCGTCCAACCGGCTGATTTACCCACCGAATCCGAAGAAACGAGTCTCCAAGAGCTCGCTCTCCTTTCTCGGAAGGCTAAGCAACAAGAAACGGCCCGTCAAAAGGCACGAGCACAACTACAGATCCATTTCGTTACTACGGCCCTGAATCGCCGTCTTGTCCGGGTCACTGAGCTCGCCTACCGTCGTCTTTCCGAGGCCTTTCGGTGTGATGATAGTGCTGAGTTTGCTACGCTGTATAACGCCGTACAGGACGTCAAGCTGAGCTGCGATGAGCTTTATAAGTATGCCATGTACGAGCCGGAGTTTGAGGGCCGCTCGGACACGGCCAGTGGCTCCACAAACCTTTCAGGATTACCACAGCCGAGAACCGTATCCATTATTGCTACACCATTCCTTCAGGATATCTCGGAAGAATCCCGGGATGCCATTCTCAGCTTCATGTCCTCTATCCGCACACGGCCAGAGTACATGGCCACTCGCCTCTGCAGCCTCCAAGCCAGTGAATTGACATCACTGACAAGCTTTCATCAGGGCATGGAGCCCATCGAACTAGCCCTTCCCTTTCACAGCCAGAGAACGCCCATGCAGGATGGCGAGTGGACCCCTCTGCAACGGCTTTTGTCCTTTGAGCGACATGATCCTCTATCGGCACTGATGCATACGTGCTTTGGCACTTCGCCTGAGGAAGAAGAGAAGCGACTGGACGTCTGGTCCACAATCTGTGCCCGCATCTTCTCGGAAAAGAAGAGCCTCGCTGAGGGCATACTGCTCTCCATATTTTCTGAGTGGTCTATCCGAAAAGTTTGGCGTGGTCGCGCTACTATGGAGCTCTATTTGATGAAACTATTGGAAGAGGGCGCCTTTCTGCTTGACCGTGCAGAGAATAAGCATGGCTCAAGGTTTGGTGAATGGACCACCAAGGACCAGATTGCCGAGGAAGAGTTTTACGATGCCGCTATTCTCCGACTGTTTACCATTATGAGTGACGAGGACGGTATTCCTGATGGCTTCCTGGAACTTGGAAATGCCATGTTAGCCAAGCTTGAGCCGCGATATGTTGACACCGCTCGTGGTTGGCTTGTGTACAAATGGCTTTTCGGGGCCTGGCTCCTCAGTGTTGTTATCCACCCTGAATCTCATGGCATGATGCACTCGTACTACATTAAAGAGTATGGTCGCCAAGAAATCCTCAAAGAACTGGCCCTCCGTGTGCAACGCATGGTAATTGACCGCACCATGACATCAAAGCATTTCAAGAGTATGACGCCAGTGAATGTCCCTCCAGCAGTCAAGGGAAAGATTGGCTCCATTCTCTCCCAAGTAAGCCGGCCATCACAACAGAAGCTTATGCCGGCCTGCACAAAAACGCATCGAGCATACCTAGTGATGAGTCCAGCAGATGTTGTTACCATGGTGGATGCTCTCTTTCCCGAGAGAAAGTCGCCAGCGATGCCTCCAGGCTCACTATCGGGTCTGAGTTTCGGATCACAATCGGGTGCTCCACTGGAAACGGCACCATCCATTTTCAGCCTTAGCATGTACTCTGGCCATAGCGATGCGACGACATCTGTTGAGCCCATGCACTCGCCCACTCAGAGCCAGCCACGGCCAACCTTTGACGAAGATGGGCCGCGTCTCCGGATGGCGCTGCAGGAAATGACACAGGTTCTGGGCAAGGACGCTGTCATGGGAACGAGCCATGCGTGTGCTGATCGATGGTCAGTTTTGTTTCTTGTCAATGGTCAGGTGTCGATGCACATGCCAATTGACCACGACAATGAGAAGGAGGAGGACGACGCTTCAGACGACGAAGAAAATGTCCCCGTAGATTCAGAGTACCATAAGCTTCGAAAAACAGTCTTCCGGCTGGTAAAGGAGTATGAAATCCCGAATAGGCAGAAACCACTGCAGAGCAGGAACCCCTATCGCCAAGTAGGAGAGACCGTGCCGTCGCCTCTCCTTGTGAAAATGTTGACCATGGCATCGACAGAGGCCCATGGCCGCGGCGATTTTCTGGCAGCACATCAATACTGGCTGGCTGTACAATACCTAGAGGAGCTGTCATCGCCGTCTCTTCAGAAGAATGGCCATGTGGCACTGCTTTCGATTTTTGCCCGTGGGCCAAGGCACTCGATTCGACAATGTGCGGCTGTTTTGGATGAGTACAAGACATGGGCATCGTGGCTCCAGCACGAGACTCAGATTCTAGATGGCCTCTTTCATGAAATGAGCCAGTATATCCAACGACTCCGTGATAAAATGTGGTACACATGCCAAGTGCGAAATTCAAAGCCATTCGAGACGCTACGTAAGGTTTCGACAACCTTACGATCGATGAATGGCCAACGCTCCTGGTCACCATTTCCACATCGTCGTCCAGACCCCCTTTTCGATGAAACGGCAGCATTGAGGGCCACAATGTCTGCACCAGACGACCAGTGCGGCCCAAATAAACTATCGGATGAGGAGTCCGAAACAACTGAGAATTTCTTGAGAGATTGGAATATTACCAATTTTTGCCAGGGCGAAGAGAGAATCCATCGATTTACATATGAAGTGGCCGTCTGTCTATCAAGGCTCATTGGAGAGACGCTTTCGGCAGCACCTGATCTCTGGTCGAGCGTACTCTACGAGCGTGATCGACGTTACTTGGACCCAAAACACCGCCAGGTCTATGATCGGGAAAAGGAGATCGAGAATGCACGAGATGACGTGTCGAGCATCGTCAGTTTTGATCCTGACAGTAGGCGTTTTTCTCCACGGGTACGCGGTGGCAAAGACGACGGCTCCTCGACATTCTGGTCGCCCGTGAGCTCCCTGGCAGATGCACAATCGGCCGTATTTGCTTTTAAGCAGCCAGCATCCTTGTCGTCGTATGCTACAGTGATCCCACCGCCCCCGTCGCCACCACTCTTGTCGAAGACGACGGCGTTTGAGCAACGGGCGTCTGGTGAAAAGATGAAGGTGTTTTTGCAAAACCTTCGAGAAACAGTGACGAGTCTCATTTTGTCCGATGTTGGCATGCTACTCTTCTCACATGGCGCAGAGACGGACACTTGGTTCAACCGGTTTGGCCAGGAGTTTATTGATGGGCGACTAGATGGAGAGACAAAGAAGAATGCAAAAACCACATTTCCATTTATGCAGGCCTATCAGCGTCTCATGCAGACCTTTAGTGTCCATCCCAACCCAGTCGTGAAGCTGTCTGCGCTCTCCGAGTTGGTGAAATTGCTTTGTATTGAAAAAAATGTCAAGACGGAGGATGTAGGAAAATCCATGGACTTCTTGCATGTACTGTCTGAGGAAAACATACGGCCAGCCACCCTCTTCCGGGACATGCAGTATATCGCAACGTTTGCGAGGGCGAAGCACAATATGAATGAAAATACAGACGCAGGGAGGGCATTTTTGGCCATTGGACTGGCAACTCTTTTGCTAAAGAAAAAGGTAAGCCAGGCCATGCTAGAGACTTGCGACCAAATTGTTGGTGAATATGCAAAGAGACGACAACAAGCGGAAAACTCTGGATCAGAGATGGCACCCAGTCCGGGATCCCCCCTGGTGGGACTCTACTCGCTGGTGGATGTGGGAACATTCTTATCCATTGTTGCCAAGGAGGGCCAGCCAGCAGGCCAAAGGGAGCTGGGTCTTTTCTATCTAGCACATCCAGGCGTGACAGGAATTACTGTGATGCCATTGGCTCGTCCCGGGCAGGTGTTCTCAGCAGTGGCACAGAATGAGCTGAACCTTGAGTCTGTTGACCCCAAGATCATGTCTGTAGCGCTGCACTGGATGCGGCAGGCGATGAAAGGGGGAGATCCCATTGCAAGGGCGTCCTTAGAAAGAGATGTTCCTCTGGCAGTGCCTACACAGTCGACAGAGGATGCAAAGACATTTGTTGGTGATTTATTAGAGTAGCCTTTCTATTATAGTCAATTGTATGAAGAAGATGATGATGAAGTCATAAATGCCTAGTCTTTTTGAAAAAGAAGAGAGGTAGGACTCGATGGTATAAACGTACACAAAATAGGACAAGTGAATATAACAAACGAGGATGAACAGAATGATGCTCTTGTTTTTATTCTCTCGCTTTTGAATTTTTTACATGGTAAAATAGTGAAATTAACGAAAATGGCAACGCTTTTTGGTCCAACATTGCGTGCGTTCCATCGAAGACCCATCAACTCTAACAAAATTAAGCGTTGGCACCTGTTTCGGTGCCTATTCTCCTAGAAGCATGGACATCGTGCCATATAGCGTCTCTTGTGCAGGCCCTAATGTGTGATGCTAACTACAAAGACGACGCCAACCGCGAGCACTGCTTCCGTCGGCGGCTCAACCTTTTTGACTCTGATATAGGGACATATAGCGAGATTATGAATGCTATTCGCATGGCAGAGCTGCCATATGATCCCTCCAAGCTGAAAAGCGTGGATGGGCATGAGCTAGGTATTCCATCAGCCAGTCGAGCCCTTGAGGTTTGTGGAGAATTGCGTAACCTTTTCCATCCCGAGGAAGGAGAGGTTCCGTGGACGAGCTTGGAGGTAGCCCATGCATTAGATGCCATCACCACTCTCGAAGTCTTTCGTCGTCAGAGCCTAGACAAGTTGGCTGAGCGTGTTGGTATTCTGCTCAAAACAGACTTGGACGAGGCCCTATCCGGAGAAACCCCATTACTAGGGGCTACTCTCTTGGAAGAAGCTGTAGGGGAGAACTACGAGGCCCAGCGTCTCTTTCGACGCATCTATCTGGGCGTGCGTATTTTAATCCTTGGCCACCATTTCAGCACGGGGACGTTTGCCGTTCAGATGCTCAATTCTTTATTTCCTCATTACTTGGTGAGATATATGGCACCATGCATTGAGGCGAACGAAGTCAATTTCATGCGGGAGTGGGCATATGTGTCGATTATGACGCAACGTGGGGATGCCAATAGCTTCATTGATACCATGCTTCGAATGATTGGCCTTCGAAAGTACTCGGATGTATGGGAGGCTCTGACAAAATATATGACCATTCTAGAGACTACAGAACGCTATCTGAAGACGGACTTGACTAGTGCTCAACGATTTATCAAGGAAAAGAAAGTCAAAAGGGAGAAGAAGGATGGGAAAAGAGACAAGGAAAAAGATGACAAGAAAAAGTCATGGGCGCCACGGTTCCTCCGTTCCATGGATGGCGAGACTCGTTTGTCACGGGCATGGAAGAGCATGACGCGGATGGCTCGGGCCATGGCCGTGGCACCAGCCGATGCCGTCTTGCAGGACCGCACAAACGGCCAGCCGGAAAAGGACATGGCTGCCATGCAAAAGGTGGCATAAGGTGCTTTTTTCTTTCTTTTTCTCTCCTTCATTTGCAATTGTTAAAAGCACAAGAATAGAAACTAATGGCCGAAACGGACATCAAATTCCATCAAGACACTCATAATACTCGCAGCTTCAACGTCAAGGGCACGGTCGCTCGATGTATTTGCCTTTAGCTTGGGGATCCAGGAATCGAGGTCTTGAATGGCCGTTTTGAAATTTCGATGGCTCGAGAGTGTTTTGTATGCATCCAAGCACGAAACACTCGTTTTTTCCGTCTCGCCCTGCTTTCCCTTTGTTTTGCAACATGCGCCACCATTTGAGCCTCCACAACAGCCTTCCTTTCCAGAGCTAGCAGCAAGAGAGCGGCAGAAAAGACCTGCTACTGGGTCTACAAGACATTGAGCACATGTGCCTGGTCCACTAGGGCCACATGCTTTCTTCTGCCGTTTCAACGAGACGCTTCCGTCTGCGTTTATAGGTATCTCGTGAGAAGTTTCCATCGTCTGCGAGGATTTCTTTTCGGCTTCTGCGGCTGGCGGTATCAACGGAAGGCTCTCCAACGAAGTCTCGGGGGGTCCCGTCTCTTGTGTGTCCCCATTCATTGTATTTGCACAGATACAATAGCTCGTTGGTGAGCAGAACCCACAGCCATCATTTTGGACGTCTTCGTAATATCGTGCCTTTTTCTCTCCAGGGCTTTCCATCAACGGGGCTGGCCTCTTTGTCTTGGCCGTATCCAAACAGGCACAGCTTGTCCCTGGGACACAGCTGCCACAGCCCCCTTCTAGTACTTTCTTGGCACATGCACAGTCGTCTGTTTTGCAGTTTGAGCATGTCAAATCGGCCTCCTTTAGGTCCGCCAAAGCCTCTGGAAACGAAAACGAAAGTGGCTTCAGTTTAAAGAAATTCACGTCCTGCACTGTGTGATTTACATGAATAGGAGGCTGCATGGTTGATAGCTTGCGGCTCTCCAGACGTCCCTCTGCCGTATAGCACCGTTCTGTCAACATTTGCACCTTTTGACGTAGCACTATATTTTCCGTCTCAAGATGACTATTTCGGGCAGTCAATTCACCAATTCTCTTCTCTAGAATGCCCCTCTGCTCGTTCAGTTTATCCTCCAACTCATCCACACGGGCAGCCTTCCTTTCTCGAAATGCTCGCTGTGCTGCCCTATTTTGTGCCTTTCTTTTGGTCGTTGGAGCATCTGTTGCTTTTTTTCTTCCGGGCTTCGGACGTGGTGGAACCACCCATTCTTTGCTGGTCAGCGCTGGAACTGGCACTGAAGCAGGTATAGATGGCGCTGGCATTAATATTTTGCTCATATTGTCTTGGAAATATGTTTGAAAAAAGAATCTTTACGAGATAAAGACGCCATCAAAATGGAGATCCTGATCTGATAAAAAAGTCCCCCGGTACCCCACTTGTCTTCCAAGGCTCTGATTGGCCATCAAGGCCCGGACAATTATCTGATGGAGTGCCGCATCTGCCATCTTTGATGACATAAACGTCGACGTTCCCTTACTAATCTTGCTATCCTATCGGGCCTCCACGTGACGCTCTTCACGACATGTCTTTCGCCGTCTATAATATCCCGCTGTCGGCCGACGCGGCTGGTGCAGGCGAAAGCAATGTGTCAGACTTTCCATTCCCAGAGGCGTTGGCACGGACAGACTTTTTGGACCCGTCATTTGACGCCATTTCGTATTTATCATCACTTTTCCCAAGTGAAAATGGCCATCGACACCAAACTCTGGAAGATTTGCGCGCAGAACTGCGTGAGAGGAGCCGTTCCATCAGTCAAGAGCTACTAGCCTTGGTCAATGATCACTACTCGACGTTCCTGACACTCGGTGATGACCTAAAAGGGGGTGATGATGCCGTGGAGAATGTACGTGTCTCATTGTTTGGGCTGAAACGGGCGGCCGAGGATGTACAGGCGACTGTACGGGGGCACAGACAGAACATGGACCGTCTCACTATAGATCTGGATGTTGTCCAACAGCAAATTCGACTGGGGAGACGTCTTCTCGACCTTGACGAAAGAGTTTCTCTACTGGAAGAAGAACTTTCAACAGATTCAATTGAATCCCTACATGCCATGACTTCCGTAGACTCGCAAATACACATGCTTGGAGAGGATATCTATGATTCTGATGACGCTTCTACAGAAAGTCTACAGAAACTAGCAGTGCATCTTGTCATGGCCAAGAAGCTTGTACTTTCCATAGGCTTATCTATACCGCTGGTAAAGAAAGCATCAGATAGGTTGGAGAAATGTGAGCAATCTCTTCTCCTAGATATCAATGCGGCCATGAAAAAGGCCCATAGAGACCTCCCAGAGTCTGTGTCACAAATCATGTCATTGCTCGCTATTTACAGATGTATAGACCGTGAGGATGAGCTTGTGCGCTTACTAAAAGACCTCAAAGATGCCAAAAAGTAGTTATTTACTCGTCTTTCCATCCTCTTCCCTGTCTTCCTCCTTCTCCTTCTCTTCTTTCCTCGCCTTTTCTGTCTCCGTGCTGGATGCATCGCCCTTTGAACTATCTTGCGCGTTTTCCTCTGTGCCCCCCTTTGTGCCATCGTCTTCTTCAATCACCCGCCCCTTTTCACGAGGGTTGCACTTGGTACACATGCAGATCACGGATGCCAGCACGGGTAGGGACACTGGAACGCTAGGCATGTAGTAGGCGGGCATGGAAGACACCGTGGATAGAGAGGCTGCTACCTGACCATTAGAAATATTTTATGGGAAAGCGATGCTTACAACGGGATACCATGGTGGACAGCAATACGCCGGGCTTTTGAAAAAGGGTAGAGGTGGTGGTGGGGGAGGCTTCATTAGCAGTACTCGTGGTAGATGGAATAGACACACCAACTCGCATTGCACACAACGATAATCGTAATGGTAGATATGGCAAGGCATTGTTGAAAGAAAGAGCACTTCTGTCTAGGCTTGGTCACTTGATGGCATGGACATGTTCTTATATACGCCGTGGCGTCGTACACTATTCAACCATTGGCTTGTCATGAACGGTGACGCTTTTGTGTGTAAGCGAGAACAACCAGTGACAACTCAGAAAATGCATAATGTACCACCAATGACTTTTTATTTATTGTGCTTTTTTTGTCTATTTACAGTTTATAGTAGTCTCGGCAGTATGCGCTCCCGTACTAGCCGAGTGGCCACTTCACCACCGTGGTGAAGAGACACTGCTCCAATAATGGCAAAAACTGTTGATGACAATACAACAGTCACACCAGAAGCGTCTAGATTTTCAGGCTATCATTAGTATGTCTGGCAAAAAAAAAATAAAACATGAAAAAAACCCACCAATCTTGGTTTCCATCGCACCACTTCTAGGAGTCCTACGGACCGTCCTAGTTTTGCTAGTTTTTCTGGGTTGGCAAAGTGGTGCGGCTGGATCGAATCCAGCTTATCTACGTTGGATAGCGCAGGATGCTCGAAATGCTGCCGGCCAAAGTTGTCTTTGGGCTCTTCCAAGCTCCGTGCCGCTCCCATAATCATCCGTGTTGTTTCCAATGCCAGGATTGTTCGTCCAAAGAATGCTAACCGTGTGTTAAACCCGCGCCGTCCATTGTCGAAGCTTTTGTGGGTAATGGCCAGCCACTTTAGCTCGTCTGGGAGACTCCGTGCAATATCTCGTCCAATCATCTTATCGTACATGCTCTCCAGAAGAACGGGATCCTCGTTTACCTTCCACACCGATCGTCTTGGGTCCTTTGGCTGCTGTAGCGAGAATGGTGCCTTCATCCGCTCAGGCGTGTGTGTCCAGCGAGGACGCACCTCTTCCGTCTCTCGCTGGGTCTCCTGTGGCGTTTCTTCCACAGGAATTGTTGTCATTTTCCGTCCATACACCCCCCGCACAGCCAGCTTGATGGCCGTCGGCCTCGCTAATGTGCACGGCTTGCCTGCTGCTTTTATCATTGGCCTTTCAAAATCTTCTTCTCGTCTTCTTTTTTCAATTTAATTTTTTTATTTTTCTGGATATTACATAATCAAGCATTCTTCGAGCCAATTATGACTAATCAGCTCCGTTACATAATGTACCCTCCAATGTCAACCTCGACACGTCTCGACCCGAAAACAATGAGCTCTAATGGCAGCGAGTTGAAGGCACGCCTTGCCCCTGTTCTTCCACAGGGCTTCGAGTTTGATGCATACCACCTGTCCACGGCCCCTGAGCCATGCGAGCCATTGTTCTATCCAGCGCCGGGCGAGAAACCATTGCTCACCTTCCAGGAGACACACTTCCTTACGCTCTCTATCCACCATGAAGGCCAAGAACTTATTGTTTTCTCCATAGAGGTTTTTATATTCATGACAGAGGCTAGTAACACCATTTTTGTATCCAAGGCAGACTCCACGGGGTTTTTGTACCTTGCAAAAGTCCCCCCAAAGACACCGTCAGTCATCCGTAGTGTATGCAGTGTCTTTCTGCAGTTTCTCGTGGATAAAAGAAGGCGTCCCGGCGTCCCTACCATTATAAGCCTATTTGCACGTGCTCAGGATCAGTATATCTTCCCAGGGAGCATTGACCATGGCGGAAAACATGCTTTAGACGACCGACAACTTGTCAAATGGTGGTGTTCTGTGCTCGATCCCATGGTGGGAAAGGGCCCTCATCAAGGCCAGGGCCATCTTGTGATCCCTGGCCTTGATGACTACGAAACAGCCGCTTTTTTGCCAAAAAATGCTGCTGGTGGACGCAATCCACAGTGGTCGATTCGCCATCCCCTCCAGACTATATCCTCCTTTCGAAGTAAACATGCACTTCCACCTCGTTGTATGATACCCAGATTTCCAGATGACCCAAAGGCACGGTTTGTGGATGAGCTCGATGACGAAATTGAGCGTGCAGGCTATAAAAAAAAGGCCCGCAAGTCAAAAAAGGCCAAAAAGGCAAAGACTAGGCGCCCAAAAAGGGATACAGCAGCAGAGGACCGGTTTGGAAATGGCATTTGGCACTCCATTAAGACGCTCGATGGTTTTTGGGAAATGATGGCTTTCCGACAAGAGTGTTCCTCTGGAAGAATGACGGGGTTCATGTGGGTTCTTTTTTCAGCGTCTGGTGAACGTGTGGACGCTTTAGCCTACAAAAAACCAAAAAGAGCGAAACCAAATTCATGGTCTGCTGTGAAGACGTCTATTCCACGTATTCTTCGAATTAGGCCTGCAGTTTTAAATCGAATTCCCAAAGAACGCCGTGAATACACATGGTCAAAGGATGGTAGAGGAACACATATTGTAGAAGAAGGCTTTTATAAACGAATCAACAATGTCATGCTGAAACTAGACTTTTCATCGATACCATTAGCAGCTCATAGCTCAAAGGTCTGGCTTCGTGAAGCGTCTTTACGAGAGAGCTGGGGCTTAAGAGTGACAGGCACCGGCCCACTAGGACAGACAGAAGGAGCTACAAAAAGGAAGAGAGAAGCAGCTGTTCTGGATAGCCATCTTATTCGTAAAAAAGGTGAATAGTTGTATTGAGCTAAAAGAAATAAAGTCTAGTGTAATAATAAAAGAGGGTAAAAAAGTAAGAGCTAAGAGAGTGTAATAGAAGATTAAATGTGGTTGGTGGTAGATGTGGTCATCGTAGAGCCATATGGACCATACGAGTTGGACACATGGCCATAGCATCCAAGAACACCATCATTTGTAACAAAGAGGCCATCATCTATTTAATTAGCACATGTTAAAAAAAGGTTGTGGGTATACATACCAAGGTCGACTGATCCACAATCGCAGGTGAGCTTTGTTCCACTGAGCGAGCAGTTTCCACAGGACTCGAAGGCCATGCCAACATTCCCCCAATCTAATTGGCCATTGTAGTTTCCGAGACAGTTGTTCATATAGATCATGCTGATCAATCCAAGGGGATAGCTTCCGTCCCCACCCATGCAGTGGCCAAGGATGGCAAGCTCATTTGCAGGGCTAGTGCCAATAGCGAAACCGCTGCAGTCGTCCCTAACGCCGTGCTTCGGGGGTGTCTGTCGCGTGCTGGCGTCATATCGGCGGGCAATGGATGTTGGTGAGGCCGTCACTGCGGCAAGCAGGGCAGAGAAAACGAGTGTGTTGGGCATTGTATTTTTTGCTTCCTTTTTGAATGAGTATGATCAGCTCTTCATCGTCGTCTGCATCGCTAGCTTTATACTTTTTTTGACGACGGCCTCACCTTGGCCAACATTCTCAAAAGGCTCTAGTTTTTCTGGCCGTCCATGTTTTGCAAAAATCAACTTCTTTTGCTCGATCTAAAAGATTCCATTCACAAAATTCCATAAAACTGTTCATCTTTGACTGCCGTATACGCGATTGATGTTATTGAGTCCCAAAAGGGAAATGTATATAGAGCTACGATCTATCGCGATATTTTTAAAAGGAAAAAGAAATAAAAATACACTCGACCCTACGCCAGTGGAAGATGTCATAGTTTAACAAAGAAAATGGGGACCTCGAAACTACCATAACCCCTAAAGTTATGCTTCGTTGTTAAAAAGGCTTACATGCTTTTAAAATGGATGTCATGCGTAACTCAATTTTAGTAGTATTGGAAACAATGTATTTATTACAAGGATAAGGTAGAGGGGGAGACCAAGCTATGAGAAAAGTACCTGCTAAATCAAGGAGAAAAACGAGGAAAACAAATCAATATTAATTGTCAGGAAGAGGCTTGTTAAAGTTTCCATAGCCTGTAGCAATGACCCGACCACCAGATTCATGACCAAAGCAATAAAACAATCCGTTCCGTTTGGCATAAAGTCCCAAGTCTACTTGTTAGTGTTTTGCTTCCCTTAATTCCATAAGCATACTCAGATCGATACCACCACAATCGCATTCCAGATAGACACTGTCCTCAATAGGGATGACTTGACAGTCATTACAGCTCTTCATAGCATTTCCACTAGCTCGTGTTAGATACAAAGACACTCTGATCTTTCTGCCATACTTATTCTGGAACTCGAGTTTTCCATGGTTATTGACAAGGCATGAGTTCAGGTCAAGACCACTTTGTTTCTTCATATCCGCTGGGAACTTTTCATCTGGGCACAAAGCAATAAGATAGTTGTTTGTTGACATCATCAGATCGCCACAGTGGTCAAAGAATCCTCCATAAGTAACACTAGTATCCCGTTCGGTGATATTAACAGGGCTAGAGAGGACGCCAGCAATCAAGCTCAAGAGGGCAATGGTCAACATTTTTTCGCAATGTTTTGATTTCTTCTTATTGTCTATGCTCGTGCGAGAAGTTCCATCTCTCTTATAGTCCCATCATTTCTACGCCTTCTACCGTCCTCGATGCATATCCGAAAAGCATCACGACAATACTAATCCTTAATATTGTTCCTGAACAACAAATATAATTTCTTTTTTTATTCTTTATTTGAAAATCAAAGATATTGCAAAAGTCAATCGTCGAAGGTCATGCTTTTCTTTAGATTTTATCGTTGTCTTTATGGTGTGAAAGATTCTTTGACAATGAAAGACGTCGAGTTTTCAAAGACACTTTCAAAGAGAAACCAACCAACAAAAATATCCCCTTTCTTTCTTTCTTTCTTTCTTTGTACTGTCAAGTCTTCGAAAATATCTCCCGCAACCAGCAAAAACGCTACTAATGGCATTCCAAGAAAAGGAGATGTAAAAAAAGCAACTTCTCGTACTCGAGATTTGTACTCAAGAGTCAAGATTTTGAACTTTTGGATTCAAAGGGTCTTTTTTTAGTGGGACCAGAACCACAAAACCAAGCACTAAGCAGTTCTATTATTAGAGTCTAGAGGTACATACATAGGAGTACATATAAGTACCTCAGTACCTTCACCATATTGGACCTGGGAATCTTTTATGGTGTCCCTACTCTTCTCCTTACGTCTCATTATAGTTGGATTAATCTACAAAGGTCTTATCGTCTACCTAGAGCTCAATAAATAATAAAAACACGTTATATTAACATAATATAAGTAGGTACTTGTAGGTCTATCTAAACAGAGTATAAAAGCCCTAATTTGCATTGCTTGGCTTTGGTGGTGGCTTCGGCCCCATTGGCTTCGGCCCCGGCGGTGCATCGTAGCCAGAAGCTCGGCCCATGTTGACAAAATTTTCTGCAGAAGTAACCGTGGTATACATTGTTATTTTTTAGAAATGTGAGTGCTTAGATTCTTTTTTGTTAGCTTTTGGAGCGATGGATGAATATAATGATGGAAACAAGACCGGCTATTTATACTTTTTCAAGTATCCATATATGCCCCTGGCCATTCTCGCTACTAACATCGTTCTGCATTGATTTTTTCTGGCATACGTAAAATCCGGAGATGGTGCCATCGTGGAAAGCAAGGGAGTGGAATCACAGCTTCCTGGATTACAATTCTGCTGCAAATGGAATTACTAGAAATTAAAACCGGCAGACAGTTTACTTATGGCAAAGAACAAAAGCCAAAAACTTTTGCCCCTATCAATAAATTGTTAACAGCATGATAGACAATGCGAGAGCATCTATTGCCGAAAAAAAACGGCTAGGCAAGTGGTCAGCGGATCAAATCTGAGCTCCTCGGACTTATTTTCACCTGCAAACGGCTATCCAGGATGTCATACCATTTCTTGGAAGGAGCTTATGAAGGATGACATCACGGTAAAGATGATAAATCTATGGTGATTTTAGGGGCTTTTTGGGTGATCCATGTACAAAAGACAACGGACTCCACTTGGAGATTCAGGGATTATAAATGTCGGAGTCATTGTGATCTTACGCGCATGTTTTTTACCTAAAGCGATCTTTGGTCGGAACCATAAAATCATATTTCCGCTGTATCAAACGATGTTGCAATCGGGTAGCACAAACCAACCGTTGTGTAATATTACCTCGACTCAATGTTGCTTTTTGAGATTTATTATTCATTTTTACTGAGGGCGGATGTACGCAACGGATGTACACAGCCTTATCATTGATGATGATGCCGACTTGAAGAAGATATTACGCCTTGGTGACTATGTTGGTTTAAAGCTCTGCAAGTCTATTCTACATGCAGCGACCTATGAAATGTGAAAGCATTCGTAGTCTCTCGAGATAGCTATAGGATTCTATGACTGTCCTTTTTAGGCTAGTATGACGTTCCAATATAGATTTGGTGATTTGTAGGCATGTTTAACGATTTTTATTCACCTTTATTCTTCCTCTTCATCGGACATTAGCATCTTTCATTTTCGTTCTTGCGCCTTCATTTGTAGCATTCGTTTCGCCTCCTTCTTTATCACCCCCCTATGGCATCTTCATTTTGTTGGTTATCTCCATCTCTTTTGTTTTCGTCTGGTTATCCATCACCATCTCCTTCATCTTTGTGCCTACCTATGTTTCCCATTAACATCCTCACGGTGTCCTTAATAGAATGTATGCAGCCTTGAAAATAGCTTGTTTCAGGAAAAGTAAGATTGTTGTGTTTTGAAAAATATTCCTCTTCATCCACTAATGTGACTTCGATTTCTGCAGAGGCCGACTGGGCTGGTAATGAAGGCGTGGGAGAATTTATAGCTGCTTGACAGCGGCTCTGTAGCGGGAGAGTTTGTAATGTTAGTGCTGTATCGCATTGCTATCCACTCCCTATAATCATTCTGATGCTACCAGTTTACCATGGTCCCAATGATGCCAGACTGTCGTGTTGTCAGTACGAAATCTCCCCTCTGCTGTCTCAATAAAAGACTGAAAATCTTTTTCCGTAGGTGGATACCTAAGATGGAAAGCATATAGTATAGATGGAGCAAATGGTAGCCGTATGGCCAAGGATGGTGAGACATCACAGAGTGAAGAATAAAGTCAAGAACGATGCAGTTGTGTGGCGTGTCTTGGAAGTTTCAAAGAATTCATATGAAAGATTTACCGCATAAGGAAGACCTTTTATGGAGTATAGAACGAGACCTTAGGACCATGGAGACTTCATCGAAGACTCATTCTTTTTTATCAAGTCGTCTTTTCCTTCTTGTAGACAGATTCAGTCGTGGGGCTCATGTGGATGGGGAACAAGCCTTTTTTCTATAAGGTACCTACCTAGCCTTATAATACCTCGTAGAAATCCAAGCACATAATATATGATAAAGGACTCCCGAAGAGTGAAAAGGATGCCATTAAGACCTGTTGCATGGTCTTGAAGCATTTGAGCATGTGCCTCCCCTCATCGTCTTGCCTTGCACTCGTCAAAATGTGGCTATTTTTTTACAACCAAATTTCGATAAAAACTGAAAGGAAACGACGCTCAGAAATATTAGCTCTAGTGGTCCGAATATATTGAGTGGCATCCTCTTTCTCTTGGTTCGGTGCCGAGGTAGGTTAGGCTAGGTGGCAGAAAGTGAACACAGCCAGCTTCTAGATTCAAAATGATCGACAGTTTAATAACCTCACGGTCCATTGGCGCTTACAAAGGGTCCTGCAGGATCATCGTCGCATGCATGGTCATCGACCACGGCCCCTTTTTACGTCATTTTTGGGGAGATTAAATCGAGGTGAATACCCGATCAAATGCACTTCACCTTGCACCATTTTGGTCATTGGCAATGAAGTTTGCGCTTGTATTCTTTGGTGTTGCCGCTACGGCCTTTCCATCGAAACGCGACGGCGGTGGCCCTAGCGTCACGTATCCCGAGGCCACTGTCCTTGGCTCTTCCTCAAATGGCATTGATTCCTTCAATGCCATACCCTTTGCACAACCTCCCACCGGAAAGCAACGGTTGACAGCACCGAAACGTGTTCCTCTCGGAACTCTTGGAACGATTGACGGCACAGGATCGAGCCCATCATGCCCTCAATTTGAAATATCCACAGATTCGACCAACGAGTTGCTCAATGTTCTCGGAGAATTAGCAGACAGTTCGATTTTCAAGACGATTACCGGCCAGACAGAAGATTGTCTTACTCTCAACATACAACGGACATCAGGGCTCGCCTGCAAAAAGGTGCCTGTTCTATTTTGGATTTTTGGAGGTGGGTTCGAGGTATGTCGATAACCAAGGTAAAAAAAAGAAAATGGGAAGCTTATACATGATAGTTTGGCTCCAATCAAAATTCTGACGCCTCCAAAATGCTACAAAGGGCAATCAGATTGAATGAGGAGTTTATTTTTGTGGCTCCCAATTATCGCGTTGGTGGATTTGGGTTTCTTGGTGGTAAAGAGATCAAAGACGCCGGTGCCTCCAATCTTGGTCTCTTGGATCAAAGACTGGCTCTTGAATGGGTCGCTGACAATATCGAAGCTTTTGGTGGCGATCCCGATAATGTCACAATCTGGGGTGAATCGGCTGGTAGTATCTCCGTCTTTGACCAAATGGCCTTGTATGGAGGGAACAACACATACAAAGGCAAGCCCCTCTTCCATCGTGCTATTATGAATTCGGGGTCCATGGTCCCCGCAGAGGCCATTGACAGCCCCAAGGCACAGGCCGTGTATGACTCTGTCGTCGCCCACGCTGGATGCGCTGGTGAGGCAGACACGCTTTCCTGTCTCCAGAATCTCGAGTATGAAAAGTTTTTGGATGCCGCCAACTCTCAAAATGGCATTTTCAGCTACAGCTCCCTTGCCCTGGCCTATCTTCCACGCCCCGACGGTATTGTCCTTACAGACAGCCCTGATGTGATTGCTACCACTGGAAAATATGCTGCTGTCCCCATGATTATTGGGGACCAGGAGGATGAGGGCACTCTCTTTTCCATATTCCCCAGTGCATCGGCATATTCAACCGACTCCATTTCGGATTACCTCTTGCAATACTATTTTCAGCTGGCTTCCAAAGATACCATTACTGGGTTTGTCAATACCTATCCCCAAGATATCACCGCTGGGTCTCCATTTGGTACTTCCATTTTCAATGAGCTCACCATTGGCTTTAAGCGACTAGCGGCTATTCTTGGTGATATGACCTTTACACTGTCGCGGCGATTGGTTCTTCAGCTGTCAGAAAAGAACCACCCAACTGTTCCTTCATGGTCATATCTCGCCTCCTATTGGTATGGACTGCCTGTTCTTGGCACGTTTCATAGCACGGATGTCTCGTTACTTTTCGATGGCATCGGCCCTTCTTTTGCACAAGAAGTCATTTTCAATTACTATATCAATTTTGTCGTTAATGGAGACCCTAATATTGGGACCTCCGTTGACAAATGGCCGCAGTGGTCCGAAAGCCGGCAGCTTGCCAACTTTAAAGCTACATCTGTAGAGCTTATTGCAGATAACTTTAGGCAGTCGTCGTCTGATTATTTAATGGAAAACGTAGCTAGCTTCAAAGTATAATGTTGGATAAGAAGAAATTTAATTATAATAGAAATTTGGAAAATATAAAACCCATCATCTTTCACATAGAAACCTTGGAAGGTATGTTCACCATGGAGAGGCAAAGAAATGAAAGTTGATAGGGGCGATTCTGCAATGGCTATGAAAATATTTTATGAAGATACTACCTAGGAAATAAAAGACTACCGATGCTCGCTTAGTCGTTGATCATTTCTGTATTCCGGAAGATTGGCCAGTTGCTGAAGGAGCGACTTTTCCTTGGAAACGTATTCACAGACCCGTGCATAGTGTCTGTCGTCTTTGGATCTCCATGGGTATTTAATATCGTCAAAGGAAACATCATATCTAGGGAGAGAGTTGGTAGCGCGTAAAAAGTCTCTCGAGTCCACCTTTCTGTGAAGACTACTGGTTGTACCGTGGACGTAGAACGCATTTCTTTGGTCTTCTCGAGTATAGTAAAAGAACTTTAAAAGACCCATGATATTCATGGCTGCTTCATGGTAGATTTTGGAGGCGGCCGTATCGGCACGGGTATAATACGCAACAGGTGAGCAAAGGAACCGGACGGCTTTGGTTATGGAATAGCCATGAAAGCTATTTCGAACACTATTGTTTTCCACGACATCGATGATCATATCTATCCAAGAGATGATCTTTTTGTCAATGTAATTGTCGTCCACCGTAGCATAGTGACGGTCGGGTGTTTTGTTCAAAGGTGAAAGGTCGACACGTGTGACGTCCTTGATAAAGCCGTCCTTGTCATCGATGGAGCCGAGGAAGATGGACGCGGCAGGGTTTTTTGGCTGGTAGAGGGCCTTTGTGATGACCATCCCAGACGGAGGGCCATAGGAAAACTCAATCATCATACCCGAAGTGAACGGCTTCGCCTTCGCAGCTACGACTTCAAAGTAGTACCGATCATCTTCACGACGACCCATACTAGCATTTTCTTTTGTCAAAAAGATGTGGTACATTCTGAAACTAGAACAAGATTAATATTGATAGAAAAGGTGATGTTTGATCGAGAAGGTGAAGAGTACTGTTTCTTTTATATGCCAATTGTCCACGACGAACAATAGACGGATGGCATGCTGAGGGGCATGGATAATAGCAAAACTGTCACCACCGGAAAAAAAGCTCACGTCAGGATTGGCTTGGGCGTACCAGAAACGAGCGGGACGCCACTGTCATTTTCGTTTCTACGACATCATATTCACCATTCTTATCTGATTTGAGGTTTTTCCAAAAAAATCATTTCATTGATCATACTTCATCCTAAAAGAAAGAACATAAGAAACAAAAAAGAAAGAAAGAAAAAAAGGTAAAGACGGGTATACTACTGCGGTATGTATTTTGCTCTTTTTTTCGTAAAGAAGTTCCTTTTTTTTCATCAAGAAGAAAACACTTCATGACTGTTTTCAATTAAAAATTGAATGGTAAAGTTTTTCAAGTTCATGTCTGTCATTTCACGGCTTATATCGCGGGCCGTGAGAATGGTAGGGGCAAACACTACTGCCAGATTCTTTGGCGGCATCAGATTTGTCTCTTCAAACTCGGCAACATGCTTCAAATGAAACATGAGAAACGCAAGACAAGCATAATGTGCTGGCGGAAGCTTGGCCACGATGTCCTTGAGCTTCAAGAGACGGTCATCCACGTTGTCGATCGCGTTGATGTTGATAAAATCGTCATACAAGTCGTATGTTAGTAATGGGACGGGCAGGTTCCGCAGATACTGTTTCAAGGCACTCGTCACAGCTGTAATATCAAGGTCCTCGTCAGAAATATCATAGCTGCGGTCTTGTTCAAAACCCTCGCGGATTTGGTTGATTTGCGTGGACCCACCGGACTTGCGGTAGATCCCCTCAAGGTCCATGCCACGTCGCTCCACTTCGCCAAGACAAATGGCAATGATGCTAGGAAAGGCAGAGCCTTCGAAATCGGCACGCGCAATGAGATCAGAGCCAAACAGCTGCGTTGCCGCATTCGGAACGGCCGCCGACGGGGCAGGCGTGACGGGAGTGTACGCTGCCGTGGAGGCCTTTGGCTTTTTGAACAGACTGAAGCCGGTGTTTTGCGAGGGCGTGCTCAGCGTTGACGACGGCTCCTGTGGCCCTGACGTGACGATAGCAGGGTACCCCTGGGGCGCGCCGAGAGAGGGGGGGTTGGCAGACACAGAAGTCATGTCATAGGGCATGCCAATGCTGCCAGAAGGGCCTGGGAAGGCGTTGGCGCCGCGAGAATTCTTTGAAGTGGCTGGTGCCGTCTTCTTATTGGTGCGCTTGAACATGTTGAACTTTTTGACCTGGCCTTTGCGGATGTTGACCACCTTGGGGCCGCTTTCGACGACGGGCTCCTCGCCGTCTGTGGCGACCAGCGTCGCAGCCGACGGGGCCGTATCGATGCTTCCGGAGACATTTGAAGCGCTCTTTTGGCCGTAGATGCCCAGGCTGTTGCTGTTGGCCTGCACCATGAAACGGCCCTGGATTTGCTGCGTCAAGTCGTTGTTCAGCTCGGCTAGCTGTGCGTTTTTGGACGACAGCTGCTCAAACTCAATGAGGGCCCGGTCGCGGTCCGAGATGACGCGGGTTTTCTTTTCCACCAGCTCGTTGTACTCGACATGAAGAGCCTGGATGGACGCAGCCATGGTCGCCTGTACATTGTCCAGCTTCTGCACAAAGTCTTTGATGGCCACGTCTGTCAGTTCTTCCCGGGCGAGGGGCTGCGAGGACGACTTGGCACGGTCAACGACGCCGGCGAGCATCTCCAGCTGGCGCAGCATGATCTCGGCCTGCGTGTCAAGCGTCGACACGGTGTTTCTCTTTTCGACCAGCCTTTGGTTGAGCGTTTGGATGTCGTCACGCGTCCCGGACTGGCTCTCAAGCTCCTGGATGCGCCGCTGTGCGTCGCGCAAGAGACGACGAAGCACGGCTGGGTCGTCGCTGGCACTCGGCGATGCAGGCGCTTTGGACCAGCCAGACGCCGTGTCGCTGGTGCTGCGAGCATGGCCTATGGATCCAGAGTCGCTGGTGGAGCGGCCATGGCGCACCGCCTTGGAAACTCGGCGCAGAAGAGACGGAGACGCATCTGGGGCGTCCTCGAACCGGCCGGGACTGTTTTTTTTGGGCTCAACGTGGCCTGTGGGCGTTGTGCGGCCCGTGGACGTGCCCTCGCCGTCTGGGATGGGCGGGGCAGCCGCGGAGGGCAGGGTAGAGTTGCTGACGATGCCGGAGAGCGTAGAGATGTCCTCTGTCGCACCAGTGTCCTCCTGGATGTCCAGAGCCAGGCCGCCTCCGTTGTAGCCACCCGACGGGGCGCTTCTCTCCTGGAAGGCAATGTGGGGGGTGGCAGCAGGCTCCTTTGCAGCGTGCTCTGCGTCAAACGAGAGCGGCTCGCTTACGAAGAAGGACGACGAGCGCTTGCTGTGGTAGCTCGACGAGGGCAGCACGAGCGACGGCTGGGCCATGCTGGCACGGCGGCCCGGCTCGCGGGAGGACTGCGCGGGCTGCGCGGGCTGCGAGAGGGCCTGGGGGCTGGGCCGGGGCTGTTTTGAGGGCGGCAGCGCCGGGAGCGACTTCTCAGACAGCGCGCCGTCGCGCTCCTTGGCCGCCCGGGCCTGGGCAGCGGCCTTGTTCTTCTTTTTGCGCCGGGCCATCAGCGATTCGTGGCAGCTCATGCAGAAAATGCCCTGCGACGTGCGTGCATAGCGCAGGTTCTCGATCTTGCGCTTGCAGTTGCGGCAGCGGAAGCAGGTCGCGCAGAAGGCCTGGTCGCCCGTCAGGATGGCCAGGTCCTCGATCTTGTTGCTGCACGCACTGCAGCTGTACGTGCAGTTGTTGCAGATCAAAGAACCGTCGCCCAGCAGCAGCAGATTGGCGTCCGAGTCCAGCAGCGTCTGGCACTTGTTGCACCGGAAGCAGTTGAGGTGCCATCGGTGGTTTGCTTGCAATTAGCCTCCCGCCAAACCGACTACGAATAAAAAAACGCACCGAGCTCGAATGCTTTTCCTTCCTCGAGGATGTTCCCGCAGCCCTTGCAGGGGTAGAAGTCATCGCCGTCCATCGACAGCCCGGTCTCGTCCATCCTGCCGACAACTCTGGGGTTTCTTGCCGTCGTTTGGCAGCTGTCTCAAGGTCCTCTTTTTCTTTTTCTTTTCTTCTTTGTTTTTGGCTGCTGCTTCGTCCCTTTTTTGTCTTCCCACCGTCCCGTTTGAGACAATCTTATCGCTGCTATCAGTCCTATCAAACAGGGCACCCGTTACTCGCGCAGTCGCTCGGGTCTCGAAGAATCAACGCAGTGTTGTCCGGGCTTATTGGCGGCCCTCTCTTGGGGGTTTCGGGGCACTTTGGGGCGAACTGCTGGAAATCACCCGAAAAGGGGCTCTAGTCGAAGACGGCAGGCGCAGCCAACGGCTGTTATGTAAGATACCGCGGTACTTTGCTCCTGATGTTGCTGCAAGGGTACAACTGAAACGGGGGCCCAGCCCACCTAATCGATCGCCAAAAATGACTCCCCTACTGGCTCTTATCGATGATAGCATAAAAAGACGAGCCCCAGAGAGTCACAGAGGCACCCATTATTTCTCCCAAAAATGACCACAATCCATCTCCGTGCAGAGACCAAGGCCCTCGAGCGCCGCTCGCCTCGTATGTTCATTTTTTTTTGTTGAAAATCAAATTATTAACCAAGATAGTCTCTCCGGCTTCGGCCAAAACCCTCATTGAGCATGGCTACACCGTCCTCGTCGAACGCTCCACTGACCGGATATACGACGACGACGAGTTCAAAGCTGC